>VXBQ01005003.1:8378-51553 GCA_013400175.1 Phainopepla nitens
TTTTTTTTTTTTTTGTCTTGTCAGAGGCAGAAGCAGAGGAAAATTAATGGGACAGAGCTGAATTTATTCCTTGTTCATGCCACAGCATGAAAACAAAATGCATCTAAGAATTAACTGTACAAGAGCTGTGTGGTGGCAAGGCTGTGGGAGACAGGGTGGGTGCATTTTTTGGTGCCTGGCTGAGCATGTGCTGATCTTGTGCTCCCAGAGCATCTTATGTCTGTGCAGCAGAGGGACCTATAGCTATAGGAGCAGGGACTGGGTGGTTATCTGGAGTTAGAGGGGATATGAGGGCGGGAGAGCTGAAGGGGTGTGAATTGCTCAGCTGGCACTCAGTGCTGTGTGTTATCTACGGGCAGCGGTGTTGCCCGGCAGGGGATGTGTTGTGTAGCTGTGGGCCGCGGGCAGGGAGGGTGTTGCTGTGCTGGCAGTGGCTACAAATAACCACACGAGGTCACTTGGCAGTTAAATGAGGCGAGGAATTACCATGGCGACTGCACTCCTCTCCCTGACAGATGCCAGGCTTCCAGGCAGTAATATTTGTGTTGCTCTAAAACCCCCAAACTCTCCCTCTTTTCAGAAAGGGTGAGGACCATGCTGCCCTGTCTCCAGACTGGGAGAATGGTAAACCCCAGGACAGGGAGTGGTTTCTGCACACTCCATCTTTCAGTAGAAAGGGCCCCTGACTGGGTACCTCCTACACTGGTCACTACTGCAGTGCATAGACAGAAGGGCTGTGGTTGGAATTACTGTGCCACAGTATGGTTCTTGCACTGTGTGTCCTCTTAGTGTCCTCAGGGGCGGCGAGGTCTGAGGCAGCTGCCAGCCCTTAGGCACAACCTGCATGTGTGCAGAGAGTTGTGTGTTGGAGGACATGGCACCCGTGCTCCCAGAGGTGCTCCAGGGAGCATCACAGTGACAACTCCAATCCTGGTGCCACCAGGAGCTTGGAGCTCACCAGCAATAGGTACTGTAAGACTCCAAGGACAGACAAAAGACAAATGTGCACCAGAACATAAAGCCTTTTTGCACCTAGTGTATTCACACTTGCTTTTAGTACCTACATGGACCGTGTTCTCTCTTCTTTCTTAGCTGGATCAAATCATGGATAATATTCTTAGTTGGATCAAATCATGTCCTATGCAGTTTTCCTGGCAAAGAAAGTACAGCTGCCTTTTTCAGGTACCACAGGTGCTAAGGTGTGTTCCTCAAAGACTTCTGTATTTCATCTTCAGAGACCTTACTCCTTTCATCTTCAGAACCCTTATTTCTTTCATCAGTTCTCTAGTTCTAAGTGGTCTGTGAGGCTATTATAAATCGTATTTTTCCTGTGTTCTCAGTTAGAGGTTTGGGGAGATGGTTACTTTGTGGTCTCTGAAGAAAACTTCAAAGAGGAAAGGCTTTGTGGACTAAAAATGTTTGGAGATGCTTGGTTTGGGGAGCAACACTGATGCATCCTGCACAGACCCATGTGAAAAAGCTGGGAAGAAGAAACCAAGTAGATGGTCATGGTGGTCCTGTAGGCTGAAGTACCACAGGAAACCAGGGAGGTGCTGTAGACCTGCAAGCAGGTCATCATGTCACTTCTGCTGCACTGGTATTTTGCAGACATGCAGAACACAGCTCAAGGCAAAGGTCCAGAGCTTCTCCCCTCACTGATGTGCCCATTGCAGCATCTTCCCTTGAGTACTCCTCTTTTCCCTGTAAGGGTTTTTGTTTGAATCACAGAAAAGCATTCTGGACACTGACAAACAGGTATTGCCATCTTTCAGAGGGCTGGCAAAAGAACAAATAGCTGCACTTCAGTGGAGGTTCAGCAATCTTTCCACACAGCACAGACTTGCTAATTTGCATGGTCATGAGGTCTCACTGGAAAGATATTTTTAAATGAAAAAGCAAGGAAATGATGCAAAATAGATTTGAGCATATTCCAGGAGATAGCTAATTTTTTCATCGTGAAACCCAATAATAGATCAGTCTGTGTGCTATGAACCTCTCATCATAAAAATATATCACAGGAGGCTTCTGCTATCTATTCTGGGCTGAGCACTGACCTTGGCTATTAGATCTCAATTAAGCATGTATGTGACTAATGCTTCTTTCTCTTACATTTTTCTGCTGCAGAAAATAATATTCACGGAATCAAACACAAAGTACTTGCACAGTCACTCTCCAGATGAAACCCATGGTTCCTCAGTAGGTTTCATGCCATGTGAAAAAAAAAAAGCATTTCTAGTGTGAAATTCAGGGAAAGGAAGTATTAAACATCTGTGGAGCCAAAGAGTGCAGCCTTCAGCACTGAGCCCCTCTGCTGTTCCAGAATGGTGTGCAGTGATGCTTGCAGCTGCAGGCAGGGCTCAGTAGGCCTCAGGGACAGAAAGAGCATACCATATCTTCACTTCTTTATGCTTGCTCACCTGGCATCCTTCTTTCCTTTAATTTCTTCCTTATCATTTTGAGCTAGGAGAAGGGAAGATGTGCTAGTGAATTTGACAGTGGTAGTAATAAGACTGTGCAAGACTTGCTTGGGTGCTTAAGACTCCTATGCAAGCCAGGACCTGTCTACAGACTTGTTCAACTCTCAGCTCAGGTAAATGCTGAACCATCAAAACAGCATGCCAAACACAGATCTCTCCTGGAGCATAATCACAGTGTTGGGCCAGGAGGGGCTTGGAGACAATCATATCCCTACACTCATATTTGACAGGTCAGGTCTGGGGACTGGAGAACTGGTGAGCCTCACCTTTATGCCTGGGAAGATCACGGAGCAGATCCTCCTAGAACATATGCTAAGGTACATGCTATGCCAAAAGCAAATCACCAGCCAATCACCCTGATCACCAGTCTTGTGATTAGGGTTTGATGGAGCAATGTCATTGCAAAGAATAGAAGTTCTCCTACAAGGTGGAACAAAAGCTTTGCCTTAAAAGGGCCTGAGGTGTGTTTTCAGCTATGTGGACTGAAAAGAGGCTTATTTGTGTGCAGCATTCAGCAGGGTTTAGAATGGCTGCAGATTATTTGCAGTAGTGTGGCTAAAATCTTCCTGACCTGTCATAGGCACCTGACAATCAGCAATTCTCCCAAGTCAGGTTTCATCATAGCAATGAGAACAAACTCAAACCACTCATCACAAGATTGGTGCAGTTCTCTGACAGCCTTTCCAGGTGCTGGTTATATTTGACAAAAGGTCAGCCTAACATCTGACTCTAATCTTAGAGGAATGTTGTCTGAAAAGCCAAGGGGGGAAAGGCTAGTGAAAATGAAAATGTACTGACTGGAGTGGCAGAAAGCTGTATCTAAGCTTGGTCTCAGCCACTGGGACCAGATAAGATGATGCCAAATCAATTCTCTCTCTTCTAGAAAAGATGGGACATGCTACTCAACACCTGGTAGTGAAGGTGTGGTTGGATTTTGGTGCTTGTCTCATATTCAGTGTATGGTTTTTTTTCCATTTTTCTGCCTGCCCAGGCCATGGTGAGCAGTGACACTTTGTCCTTGGAAGAAACTATTCCCAAACTTTTTTTTTTTGTTACCACTGCTGCTAAAAATTTCTTGATGCTCCATTTTTTTTCAGCTCCATTCCATAATTCCTAGCTCTCATAATCTCAGATTTTGTCTAAGAAACATATCCCATTATGAACCAGTGAGTCTTTCCAAAATTTAAATTCTGTCTGGAAACAAATCTAACTCCAAAGCTTTAGCATCAACCAACAGCTCTGCCTGAACTGATTGTTTTCAGCAAGAACAGTGCTTTGAAAGATGAGTCTCCTTTCCAGGCTGTGTGCTCTTTTTTGGCTACTCCATCATTTCCAAATCAATAGCTGTCTCTGATTGCCCCCCCTTCCCTCTAGATCCTGCTCTTTGCTACCTCATTTTGGTTTTAATTTGCCACAGTAAAATTGCAGTCATTTTTCCCCCACCCTAATTAAGAACCTGATCCGTTAAGGAGAAAGAAAACAAAAACAAAACCTTATCTAAGCCCTTAGCACAGAACAGAGGAGGAATGATTGGTGAGATGATCACCTCTAGAAAGCCAAGGCCTTTATTGATTCTTCTGGCCTTCCTCAGTAAATACAGAGTGAGTATTTTAAATTCACCTACAAGGAAGCTAAAAGTTAATGTAAAATACTGACTTCTCAACATCAGAGGAGAAAGAGACTGTATGTCTTCTAGGCTGACTCACATTTTATTCTCTATATATAGTTCAACAAGAATATTTGGAGAGTGTGCAATTGTGCCTCATAGATACATAAAATCATTTAGGTTGGAAAATACTTCTAAGATCATCAAGTCTAAGCATAAACCTAACACCTACACTTAAACCTTAGCTGTAGTGGTCAGCCAAGTCCATCACTGAACCATGTCCCTAAGTAACATTTCTACATGTAAGTGTAAATGCCACCTCACATTACCTCTCTTTCAGTTTCCCCACATTTTGTTATGAACTGGTCTTGCTTCTCAACTTCCAAGGGCTAACAGCCCTGACCTATGCTTTGGAAGAGCTTTGGGATCACGAAACAGACTAGAAAAGCTGTATTGTGGGCAGGTGGCAGCAGCACTGAGCTCTTGAGTTAAGGAAATAAGCACTGAGTGATGGTGAAGGAGGGCACAACCCCAGTGCTGAGATGGATGACTACATGGACAAAAAGGGTCAGGGTACACAGAGAAGCTCAGGGGAGAGTCCACTACACACGGGGAGTTTGTGGAAGAGGACATTCAACAGCCCCACAGGAAAAGGTCAGAGAGAATAATCTCTACTGACTTGGTAAAAACAAGATGGGAAGTGTCTCCACAAGGTTAAGGCTTTTGCTTCCTCGCCCAGAGGAATAAACACCTCCATTCTGAAAAGAGGGAGAGCTACTACAGGCTTTTCCAGGCTTTATCTCCTCTCTCCTTCACCCCTGATCCAGTGGAAGTGGTACTTTGCATGATGCCTATCTGAATACAGCCCTAGCTTCGAATAAAAATCAGGTCTCACTCCCTGCTGTACTCCAGAGACTTATTTACCACCTTGGAGAGATAAGCACTTAGCTGATTAAGTTCAGTCTCTGTGCACAGTCAGCTCCTTCTGAGGGTGGGGTGGGGGTGATATAAACGCAGGAACCAGATGGGGATTGTGCCTGCTGGACTAAAATTAGTCTGATATTCCAGATTGTTTCTCTCCTCTCTGGGATGTCAAGAGCAGAATCCTTCACAGCAGGACCTGCTACAGCAGTCCAGATCAGCTTGCATTAAGAGCAGGAAAGTATCATTTTTGAGACTGGTTTCCTAAAGGAAGAAAGCATATGTTCTTATGGGCTGTGCATGTGTTAGACTTGGTGTGTCCTCACATTCCTGTCCAGTGACTTTGAAAACTGTTGGTCTATTTTAATTAGATATGATAAATTTCACAGCAAACAAAGTTCCTGCAGGTAGAAGGTAGCCAGTCAGAGGAGAGGGACCCTATAAATATATCACAAGAGGGATATATTCCTGATTCAGGAAAATGGTGCACTGTGCATGTGTTAAACTCTGGGGACATAACATAGGAAAAAATTACATGTAAGTGCTCATCTGGATGAAAAGCTTCGGTGAGAACTCAATTTTTCAGGAACAAAAATCCATAGGGGACCATGGTTCATTCATTCTGCACCTCATAAAACTACTACTTTTATTTTGTTATGATGTAGATGGGAGAAAAAAAATATTTAATGTAGGAAACACTGAAAAAGTGGATCTAGTGCATCTAGCAGATTTAGGAACTAGGATTCAGAAGTCAATTTGTTATTGGCTTCCTGATTGTAACAGAAACCAGCCCTAGCAGAGACAGTGGTGCAGCACCTGAAATCAGACAAGGTTCTGAACAGGGCTGAAGTGAAGAAAGGTGGGGACCCAGGGCACATTATCTGTGGGGAAATGTTGTGGTCCCTGGGGCCCTTCCATGCAGTTCAGAGTAGAATAAGGGGAGATGATCTAACTGTACACTTCAGTTATTTGCAGGAGAGTTACAAAGAGAGTGGAAGCAAACTCCTGGTAGTAACAGGTGGTAAGAAAAAGGCAGAGAGAATGGATAGAGCTTGTATTCTGGGAAACTCGGGTGAAATTTCTTCCTAAGGTGCTTATGACAGCACTGGGCACAAGTTACTGAAAGAAATGGTAGAGTCTCCATCACAGAAGGTTTCTAAGTCTCATGTACACAATAGCACTAATTCCTAGTAGGAAGTTGGACTAGACACCTCCAGAGATCCCTTCAGCCACCATTTCTCTGCTCCTTTACCTTCTGTCCAGATGAGGATGCAAGAAAACAGCTTGTATAAGAAAAGCTGTCACTTAAAGAGTAGCAACTTTTATCTCACCTCAACTTCACCAGAGGACATATGAACACATTTTTAGTCACTGTTCAATTGCTTGTATAGAAAAATGGTTTTATTAAGGTGATTATTATTTGCTGAGTGTAAATAATTAAACTTTTTTTGTACTGTGCTAAACTTGTGTCAGACACATCTTGTGCCTCCTATAGATCTATAGCACTATGCTATGGACTATTCTCAACCAGCTTTGGTTGTTAGGATTTATGGAGGCATCAGCAGACCATGGATGGCTGTGACTGGTTTTCTCTAAGTCTCTTCTTGCATAAAGATTATCAAAAAAAGAAAAAAAAAAGAGCCTTTTATATGGGGGTCTTTTGAGGCCTCTATCAACAAACTTTTCTGGATCATTAATGTCTGCAGGCCAAGTACTTCTGTCAACTTTTTGAGGTAATGTGTTCAGACTCAGGCAAGTTTTACGATTTCATCAGAACTGAAGTATGCTTAGAGCACTCTGAATTATTGCTCAATTAATTTTGCACCCTAATTAAGTAGAAGACAATCTTATCACTGACAAGTCTCTTTTCTGTGTTAAATCTATCCTGTTTCAGGTGTGATGCAGAGAATAACATATGAATAGAACAAGACAGATCTGAGCTGCTGTTTGCACTACATAACTATGAGAGTGGCCAGCTTCAGCCCAGCTGTGGCAGTGTGATGGTGCCACTGTCTTGGCAGTCCCTACCCAGCTTCCTTTCCCAACCACTTGCTTCTCTCTACCTACCAGCTCAGCAGAACACACAGCAAAACAGAGGAGCTTAGGTGCACCTTACCACAGTCTGTAGAGGTATCTGCTGTGAAACAGTGAGGAAACAATGTCAACAAGCTCTCAAACAAAGGAAAAATACCTAAGCTCAGAATCACTCCAGCAGCAGGCACAGCTGTAGGGACTACCTTGCCCATAAATTACTGCCTGGCAGCATGGAGAGGCCATGGTAGATCTGTCTTGGGCATGAGCCAGCAGTCCAGTTGTAACACTGAACTCTTCTAGCACAGTTCTCTCAAGAGGACGGAAAATTTTTAGTTTGTGCAGGCAGCTTCCTCTTCTGCTTCCAGTATTCATCCCACTTTCTCATTTAACTGGAGATTTATTTTCCCCTTTATTCTTGATTAAAATAAAAAGCAGTAATTGTTGGACAGCTAGCTTTATCTACAGATCACATAATGAACAGCATACATGTGGTAAACAATGTGCTTCATTTCCAGGTGGCTTTGAAGGAAACACATGGTTATCTTCCTGTAATCAACTCATTACATAAATTTTCTTGCAGAATTGGTCCAGATGTCCTCTTCTTTCCCTCCTCTCCCTCAGAGGAATTACAAACTACAGAGATTATCTCAGCATGCACCTATATGAACACATGCAATTATTTGTGGTACCTACAGATACAAAAAATTTGATCAGTGTTATGAAAAAATCCTTTTATGTCATCCCAAACCCAAGCAAATGTGGTGCAAATGTCAGACTCTGAAAGCTGTGTGAAGTAGGTCAGTGGTTCCTGAGTGTATTACTGGATGCAGCCCTCTTCCCTGCTTTCTTCCCAGGACTTACTGCCTCTTTGAAATCATATTCTGGAAGCACAGTTTGCAGAGCCTGCAGAAGTCTTGTGGTTTGCTCACTTGTACACCTCTCTGCTCTGCTCACAGAACCAATGATCCTGCTAGGCTGACAGTTCAGGAAATTCTCTAAATTCTCTCTTCTTCTTGTTGTTTCTCTTGGTACATGGATGCTTTTTTTCCTGGGTCATTTCCTGTATGGCCATTTCTGGGTCATGGGCTTTTCATTTTCTGGGCGTCTGATACAGAATCAGAATAAGGCTGTCTTACAGTGGCATTAGGTAAAAAGCTTGACTGCAAGTAATTCAGCAAATTCTCAACTTGGTCATATGTAAACATAAGGCTTCAATGGACTGGATACTTCTCATGACCAATTGCTATCAGTAGTTTGCAGCATTTACTACCATTTTTAACTGCAGAGAGTAAACAGTATGGTTTCTTGTCTTGTAATCACAGGAACAACTGAATCCTGGAATAAATGATTGCTTGTCATCTATTATATACTTATAGAGAACAAAAGACATGCAAATTATGGACCTAGAATTCAGCCTGTGAGATGAGGAAACCAGCTCCTGTTCACCATCTTCTAGTTTCATGACTCAGTCTTGTCTCATCATCAGAGATGAGGGAGTTGGACAATCTTTGCTTCCTTCTCCAGAGTGAAGAACAGTCAGTCTGCCTTCTCAGTTAGGAAAACAGATATTCCTCTCCACCCTTCTCCATCTTCAGGTGCCACTAAGGGAGCTTTGCTGTTTTCTGAGCTAGACTCAGTTAACTTTCCTTTCTGGGCACGTTGTATAACCTCTCTGCATAACATATTCACTTTCCTAGGGCTCAGCTGTAAATATACCAGGCCCAGGCTACAGAAGGGATACACATCTAGCATAAAATAAGATATTAAAACTCATATCTAATTATTTTAGACCTTAAGTTACTGGAACTCCTTGCAGTATTGTGTAAGGAATTAACTGCATGCAAACACACATTCACCTCCTATGAAATAAGCAGACCAGACACTTTACCCATGAGGAAAAGCTGCCACATATGTATTAAACTGGACTTTGATACTGCAGGCAACACCCCTCTGCAAGTGCCCAACAAACCCTGAAGTGCCCAGAAGCAAAGCAGCCCTGCAGACATATGCAGGGCTCCTCCACAGGAACTGGCAGATTGCACAGGCAGTAGATCCAGAAGAAGCCTGGAGGGAACTGCACAAGAGATACAGCAGCATTAACAATACACTGAAACATCTAACAGGAGGAGAAGAAAAGAAGAAAATAGCCAGCCCAAAACTGATAGAGATCTTTAATTTAAAAACCAAGTAAGTTTATTCATTGGGAAAGTGCAACAAAAATACCCCAGGGATAATGCATTCCACTCCAACAATTAAAACTGCATTAAAAAGTAGATAGGAAGGTCTGAATCTTAAAAAGAACTAGCACAAAAACTAGTGCTTTTCTTTGTTTCAATATATTTATCTTTGGGTGACAGAGATAGTCACTGATTAATTTTTTAGGTACTTAATTTACAGCTTCATTGCTTTTATTTGCAAGTCATCCTGTTCCTTACAGATGGTAGCTTGGGACTGGAGAACTGTAACACACAGGCACTTAGGAGAGGGCAGTTTTGAAAGAATGACAATGTTGGGCTCAGTCACATACTACTGGGAGGAGACCCAGTTGGGAGCTACTACATATTCTAACAGATATTGCTCCCAAGTGTTTCTTTCTAAAATCTGAGATAAGATGTTCAGTACCATTCATAAAAGCAGATTCTGCTGCAGCTGAGGGTTTGCAAGCAGGCAAAAGGAGAGCACAGCACTACAGCAAGCTTACAGCAGGTGTTGCTTGAGGGAGCTGCCAGTTTCTGACCAATGAACCCATTTTTGCTGTAGAAGTAATTATCTTGAAAATATTGCAGGTAGGTCTTACACCCACAGCAGCCCATTCTCATTCACACTTGTTACTTCGCTTCAGCTGAGCTTTACAAGCCCAACAGGATTCTCTATCACATAGCAATTATGTATCTTTTGCTAACACTCCCTGCCCAATGATTTCAAAATCCTTTATAAGCACCCCTTCTAAAGCTTAAACCAAGATTCACCAAAAGCTTAAACCATTTAAGCTTAACCAAGCTTAAACTTCTCTGACATACAGTATTTTAAAGGAAACAGAGTACAGCAAACATTTGCAACAAAATACCAACAGAGTTCATCTCCTGAGTCCCAGTCCTGAACTTACCCTTCCTTTGCTTTTAAATTCTGCTTCTCCTCCCACCTATTTATTACAGCATGAAGGACTACATTTACTCTGTACAAATTTATTAGCCACAATACAGACAAGTGACTTCCTGCTCCTCATTCCATATGGAGATTGCCTGTCCAGTCCACGTCAGTATGATGCTCTGGTCTCAGCTGACTGTGTTTGGTTTATGTCTTTTGGCTTTGTTGTTCTCATGGTAACTGTCTTCAGAGGCTGCTTGGCCCTTTCCATTTGTCCCAGATTCCTCTGGAAATCTCTGACCCTCAGCCAACACCTGTCGAACAGTCATGTTGATGCGGGAGGTCTGCAGGTACTTGGCACACACCTGCCAATCCTCATCAGAGCTGTGCTGGATGACTGAGCCGACAGGGAGGTCTGAAGGAGGAGCCTGCTCGAGGCAGGAAGGCAGAGCTGTCCCCTCAGGGTGGGGGAGGACCCGGGGGACAGCGTGGTACAGCAGGCGGCTGAAGCCGGACATCACCATGATATGCCCGCTGTGCGCGAACATCGCCGTCGGGGCCTCCTCCCGCTTCAGGCCCCCAAGCAAAAAGATCGAGGACTGCCCAAAACTAGAGATGGTGTAAGGGTGGAGAGAGAAGAGAAAACAAATTCAGGTAGAGAACGGTTTTCTGTACGGTAAGAAAATATCGGTAGTTAAATTCCTTCATAAAAAAACACCTCAAGCAATCACAAAAAGCAGAGGGACTCCTAAGAACAACTTTTAGGTGGGAACATGGCAAACAGACTAAGAGATCTGGTTCAAGATAGGCACAGGGTGAGCAACTGCCCTGCCAGGTTTGAAGCTCTGCTGAGACATTTCTTTACCACCCAACTGACACTGTGCTGCTTTAAAACAGAACTGTGCTCTCTGCAAAAGAACTCTTCACTCCAGCCACTACATGCATTCTGTTTAAGCAGTCCTTAAAGAAAAACCTACGTCCCTCACCAACAGCCTTCTGCTATTCAAATCTTCTGAGAGTGAAGATTATATACCCAATTAGCAAACTACATCATACTGCCTTCCTATAACCCCATGCAAGCCTAGAAAAAAGCCCCTGATCTTTCCATAACACCCAAGTGTGCTGTCCTTGACTCACCTGAATGATAGCAGGGGCCGAGAATGGTCTAGTTCAGACTCATCCACATGAATTCCCAGTGAAGAGTCAAAATGGTAGTAGTTCAAGATCCCTGCCTGGGCTTGGAAACCCCGAAACCCACAGGCTGCAGCCACTTGTTCTGATAGGAAAGCGAGGTCTGAGGGGAAAGGAGTGTGGTGATTTGCTGAGTACTTCTGGAAGGAGGAGAGGGTGGGGGGAAAAAAAAAAAGAAAGCCACACCCAACACATCAGAGCAGCAAATACCTTTGGAAACAAACACTGAAAAAGAACTCAAAAGGCTGGCTGATAGTCATGGAGAAGGACATCACATCTGCCTAGAAAATGACTACAACACAGGCAGAACCACAGCAAATTTACCTCCTACCATTAAATTTGTGCTCTAGGCTGAGACTGCCAGAGATTCAATTAATTGTGAAGTTAATCATGTTATCTAGATGCTAAACTTGAAATCAGTAGGACTAGGAAGACCAACAGTAAGACCAACATCCTGAGAATCTTCTCAGTCACAATCTGAAGCTGCCAATGGAAAAACAGTTCTGTAGCTCATCAACAGATCCAAAACAAGCATCTTTACTCCTTCATGAATAACAAGCAGGAAATAATTGCAAACCTACTTTTTCTCTCTCCCATAAGTCATTCTGAGAGGACTGGAAGACAATAACCAAACTTTTATTAAGGCCATCCAGTAACAGGCTGATCTGGTAAATAAAAGGCTGGAAGCAGATTTGGTTATCTGCAATATACAGATAAGCTACATATTCACTCTCCCAGTGTTTATCAGCCTTCATCTATCTCAGTCTCATGAAAAAATGTTTATTTTGATCAGGATCTTCAAAACAGCTGTTAGTTGGTAAGAATGCACTACAGTGGTTCAGACTCATTTAAGTTCAAAATCACATGAGCAGCAGTCTCTTCTTGCTCCTGCTCACCCCACCAAAGAAGAGCAGTTTCCCAGAAGTCACACTCAGCTTAAGCACACTAAGCAATGCTTTTGTAATCACCCCTTTTGGTAGGTAAAAATGGCACTTACCCTAAAATACTAAGAGCTATTACTATTATTTAGAGCTGAGTGTATGCTATCATGTTAACTTTCAAAGAATGCAGCAATGGAGCTTTGCTGTTAAACCCTTCACAGTAAACCAATACAGATCAAAAGGTTCACAAAAGCACAGTTTGTTAGTGCCTTTCCTAAACACTGTCTGGTAGGATCATAAACATTTCTTTCCATTATGTCCTTCTCTGTTTGCCATTCTGAGTGCTTATGGCTAAGAAAAATGGAGAAGAATTTCATCTCAATACCTTAGTATCCCAGTTATAATGGTAACCAAGGGTCACCCAGCGCAGCTTCTCCAACAGGCTCCTGGGTGCACATTTACTGGAACCTTTCCTTCTACAAAGACAGAATATAAAGAAATAGGATATGTGTTAATTTCTGAGGGGTTTTCTGGCAGTGCAGCATACACTAATGAGATTCACTCATCCATTTCACAGCCTATTAAAGCCAATCAATGCTATTAAAACTGATCAATGCTCAACTTTTATTTTCAGTGCCAATACTTCCTTCCTCCAAAGGCCTTGAAAATTTAGTTCATGGAATGTGTGCAAGCTATGGGGCCTACTGCCCACTGTTGTCAGTTTGAAAGCTTGTATTTTCAACATGGTACCTAAGAGATTATCAGATGGAAAAACAATGAGCAGCGCAGATTAAGAAATCAGAATTAAATGTGTCCTAGTTGAGCACTCAAAAGTGAAAGACCAGAATCTGAAGATCTGAAAGCTGCAAATGCAAGGAAAAAATATTCTAGGCACTTAATGGAGAATTACAAGAAAGGAAAATGAGTTGTCTGACAGTGAAGCAGAGCATGCTGCCTAATACTGCAAAGGATGGTTAGTTCTACTACTTGGTTCTTTGATAAAATGTCCTTAGGACAGACTGACTCTCAGTAAAAAGCAAGACTTCTCCAGCTGTGGCCACCAGACTGCAGGTGTCCCCTTATCCAGACTGCTATGCAGGATAAAGAACTGCTCTTCTCACGTGACAGCCCCAAAGTAAAGGGACTGAGTGGTCTGAAGCCACACACCAATTTACCATTCTTACTTGAAGGTGATGAAAGCAAGAAGAAGCTTCAAGGAGAGGCATCTAGTACAGTCTGTGGAAAAGCCTTTGAAAAGTTACTGAGTATAAGTAACTAAATCAAATATGTTAATGACAAATACAAAAAGGAAGGTACACATCTTCTAGTCTACTCATTCCAGCAATTTCAGTGGATTTTTCTCAAGCCAAGTCATGTATTATGGTAAAAAAAGGAAAAAGATAGAAAAGGGAAATATATTCAGTAGATAAACAGTAGTACCAGACGGCTGGCTCTCATTTACAGCCTCATTAGTTCAGCATGACATGCTCTCTTTTACAAAAAATGATTGATATTTGTGCTGCCATGGTCAAGTCTCAGCCAAACATCTGCATTTAATGTGCATTTCTACCTGGATATGGAGCTTGTTCCTGCCCTTCAACTATGCCATACTGATAGCTCCTAAGGTAAACCAGGAACAGGAGTAAAAGGCCAGTTTCTTTACTAATTTTTCTTAGCTCACTGACTACTGAAAATAGTCTTTTCAATTTCCATCTGTCATAGAGTAACAGCCAATGCAATTACCATAAATACCAACACAGTAACTGTCAAATACACACTGCTTGGAACAATTTGTGTAGCCCACAAGCAGGTAACACAGCATCTAGAAAAGGGAGAGCCCATAGTTTGTACCTGTACATCTTTCAACTGACAAACAATGTTCATAATGAAACAATTTTAGCATGTGCCTTTTGAAAGTGCCCTTTTGCTCTGGTGCTAGAGTGTTTGCAGAACAGCAAGAGCCCAGATGCGTGTGGGAAGCTCATATTCCCAGAACTTGGTATGTTGCATGTGATTTCATATGTGATTGCTAAGAAGGGGAAAGTGTGTATCTGGAAACAGTGAGGTCCCACAAGAAAGCACAGAAAAGGTCTGGTATAACTATGTTAGAAAAAGACTGGACAGCATGGAAGCTTTGGTCTGAAGATGGCTTGTTTCTTTATTTTCTGGTAATGACTGCATTTATAAAACCCCTCCAGCCTTATCTTTACACACAAGGATGGAGAAATCTATATATCTGTATATCTGTATTTCCCTTGTGGGAATGCTCTATTCCCTTTTATGCTTTTAATTGTCCCCAGCACCAGAGAAAAGACTCAGGTTCCACTCTGTGAGGAAAGCATAGCATGTATGTCTAGGAACAGTACAGATTCACCCTACCTTGTGATTCCTGCATCCTGAAAAGAGCAGATAAGCTATGACCCAAGCACATGCATGCATTATCCTGATGGCTTTAAAGAGCCATCTTGGAAACAGACCTCTTTTTAGTTAAGCACTGTTTCCCTGAAAGGCTTTCACTCCAGATACTAGAGAGGCTGGCTAGTTTCATCTGCTGCCCTGAGGAATAAGCACAAATACAGCAGTTTGCTCACTGGAAGACTCAGGTAAGTACTTCATAAAACTGCCAAGGTTGCTGCCAGCCATCACTCTTCCAAACACTGTTTTCAACTGAACTGGATTCAGCTGCAAATGAACCTCTGTTCTGATCATTGTCTGCACACAGGAGGTCCTGCTGGGAGAGGCCTGTCAAACTGGAACAGTACTCCCCTTTTTTCAGCCACTGGGCACAATGCACAATCCTTTCACAGAACAATTTTTCATTCTTGATGGAATACAAAAATGGTGGCTATATTCCTGTAACTAATTCTGACTGAGCCTGGAAAACACAAGTGAGAGTATAACTTCTCTCCTAGGTGAAAATGGTTAGAAGTCCCAATCTTGCTTTTGCCATTCTATATCTTGCAGATGTCAAGAGGTTTTTTGACAAAAAATCTCAGCATGTCAACCTCATCAAGAGGCTGAGGTTGAAGATGAGCATTGTAGGGAACTCAGGCTGCACCAGCACACAAAACAGTCATTATGAAAAATGAGCAGTAAAAACAATAAGGTAATGATAAATACCCAAATAGCTAAAAGACTGTGTACTGTAAACAGTCTTATATTTTTACAGGTGACTTTATTAAAGTTCAAGCTTTAAAAAACTTTCTACTTGACTTCAAAACTCAGACAAATTCTCCATTAAATTTCAAATCAAGTAGAGGAAAGGCAGCTACATCAACCACAGAATTCTGAACCTGAAGGAATCTTTCAGATTAAACTGGATTGCCATTATAATGGTACATTTGGTACATTTAATTCAATGTCATGCTGAATTAAGAAGAACCACAAACAAAACCAAACCAAAAGAAATACTTTAGAAAGTAAGAACACAGAAACTGATAGATTTGAGAAGTTCAAGAAAGTAGAGCTAACAGCATTTCAATTACAGTGTACTGGGTCTAAGAGCTGACTGGGAAGAAGTGCTGCCATTTGTGGGGAGTTTTGGAAAGGATCAGTTTTGCCTCAGGAAAACTGAGGTCTGGAGGGACTTCACAGCTCCCCCCATAGCTGAGCTTAGCAAGCTTCAAGCACCACATCAGCCAGGGTCACTATTTAACACTTCACCAATGGCTTTAGAACAATATGTTAGAAAATGCCACTGAGAATGAAAGCAGAGAATTAACAAGCATACACATGAAACCATAAAATATCCATCTTGAACTTGGCATGTCTGCCACCATCTGTATTCTGCCAGCATGTACACCATCTTCTTCAGCTTCCCTTCCCTGCTCAATTCTCTTAGACCTTCTCAAAGGTGAGATCTGGCTCCATCAGTTCTGACCACGAAAGGTGGAGGGGACTTACCTCAGCTGCTCCTTGCTCTGTCCCCACAGGTCAGCAGTGTCCTCAGGAGCCATGTGCAGGTCCAGGTTGCAGACACTGGGTTTCTCAGGGTACACTTTGAGACACTGCTTCACCCAGTGACGCTGGCAGCCCGGAAGGAAAGGGTTTGGTATGAAAATAAACCCTGGCCACAAAGAAAAAGGGAGAGGATGGAGACAAAGCAGGATTAGGCATTTCCCTGGGTTTTTTTCTGAATCTAGAGCAGAGAACAGGAGTCAGAGTAGTGAGAAAAACCCTTAGACATACAACCATTGACTGTGCATATAAGTTGATGAAATCTATTATAGTTAAGTTAAAACTTCTACTGTTTTTTTCAGAAAAAACAAATGGTGGCAACAAGGTAGAAGGCAGAGAGGGCAGCCAACACTGGTGCAAACAAAAATTACAATAAAGGACATATCTATGTAAGGCATATTGATTACAGGAGATAAAGGAGTAAGAACATGGAAATCCAATTGCTTTGGAGTGAATTTTATTTCTTAAATTATTCAGCATGGCTTTTCTCTTAAACCCAGAAAGTTCAAGTAATTCTGGCCTAGTTTTTCTATGCTTCAAACTAACTTCATCCCTGTTTCTGAACTCATACTGTCATACTGTCTTCCTATTGCTACTTCAGAAAGAAGTCCTTGGGCTGAGCAAGTGTCTAATAATGTAAAGTGTCCTCCCCTTTGCTTCATGCTTATTTCCAGGTAAGTCTGGTTGTATCCATATTTGCATTTCCATATGGTAACACTCAAAGGGGCATGAAAGTCAAATTATATCCCAAACTGCTTGTTGTTGACTGCAAATACTTTGCAGGCATTGTTAATTAACAAAACAAAATGAACAGACAGTTATTCTGCACATTCATTTAGCCAGGCACCTCAGGCAGGGTTCAAGCAGCAGCCCATATGAGAGATGCTGTTGATCTGTATTGTACCTACAATGAGAATCAAGGCAATCTCTCATAAACTGTCAATTCAGTAAGACTCACCAACACAAAACTCACATGTAAAGAGAGATAAGGGTATAAGAGAACAAAGGAAAAGGAGATTTTAAGGTTTTGGCCTACTGTGTCTTTTTGAATTTCTCACTCATAGCAAGTTAACAGAGACAAAAATAGATGAAAAAAAGCAGCAGCAAAGCTAGGAGTCTCAGCAGGATACAAACTTGCCTTGTGGCCTTATGAAAGTGGTAATAAAAACACAAAAAGAGCTGCCTGCCAGCATACCTCAGAGACTCAAGATTAAAGTAACTAGCTAGGAAAAAAGCCTTCAGTGTATTCATAACCTATGGTCATTGACTTCACTCCATTCCCTGCACTTTCAGACTATGGCAGCCTTCTGATAGGTTTGACTACAAGAAATTTCTTTGCCAGAAGCATTACATTTACTTTCTGCTGGCATCTGCATAGCACAGAGTAATAATACTGCCCTTCCTGTCAACAGCTTTTGATGTGGGGTTCTTGAAGCACTTTACTACATTCCTGAAATTACACTCTACTATGTAGGTATTATCTCCAGGTATTAATGAAGGCATTCAAGCCTGGAGAGTTAGTTACAAGCAGAGATGAGAACAAGAATCCAGATTTTATGGCTTTTATATCACAAACTTAGAACCTGCTCATGTCTCTCCAAACCTTTCCCTCACTTAGGTCTGTCTTAAGAAACTAGATTGGTCTAGATTTACAAAAGCAGTAATAACTAAAACGTGGGTTACTGCTATGCTTATTGTGTCAAGAAAGGCAGAAACTCAATTTCTAACAGTTGCAGAGTTTTACTATAAAACTCTATGCAGACAAAGACTAATGGTGCTAGAAATCAGTGACTTGCACACATAGGAGGGAGAAGGATACGAAATAAGAAATGTATTTCTACAGCAATCTTTCTGAACTGACTGAAGAACATCATAGACAAACTTTGAAGACAACATAATTGAACCTCATGGCCTTCAAAGATGTGGGGGAATAGGGCAAAAGAATTATTCTTTGTGAATCTGTACACTAAAGGAAACTGCCCTGAGGGAGCAATCCTCTTACTGCAGCACTATCTTGCTATGTACTACAAATTCATTTGCACCTCATCAAAGTGGTCTCCTACCTCAATCGAAGGAAGGATAAGACATGCAGATGTCTAACAGCAAGAAAAACCTCTCACAGAAAAAAAACCCCACACATGTCTGTAGTTACAAAGCCCCAAAGACAGCATCACATGCTTCTCACAGAACTCGGGACACCACAAGAGAAACTGACCCAGATTCCTTAGTCTTCTAGTTCATTGCTTGCTCTGGGGACAAAACCAAATTACTTCCTTTCCATTTGCTCATAGAAAAACTACAGAAATTCTTACTTCACTTAGAAGGCTATTGGGACAGCTGGTTACACATCTCCTACAGTTTTAGGATGTCCAGATAAAGGTAGCTGAAAAATGATAAAATATTATTCTCTTCAAATCCACACATGACTTGATTCTAAACAGGAGAGATAATTTGTCAATGTATGCATTTTAATTTAGTAAAAGGTTTCCTTTGCCAAAGCAGAAGAGAAATGCAGTTAAGTGGAACACCTGTGATTCCCCACACCCCCTATGTAATTACTAGGAAAGATGTTTAGACAGACAGTAAATGACAGCAGACCAAGCAAGGGCAGCTATAATATGACAGGTAAGTGGAACAAAAAATGTATAGAGGCAAGAAGAGGCAGAAGCCCTTCCCCTGAAGTTATTCAATTCCCTGTGTATTAAACATGCCAGATGGGTAGCATGGCTGCCTCAGTTTCAGAAATGCTAGGCTGGCTTCAAAGCAACCCACACAGAAACTGACTCAGGTCTCAACGAACCAAAAGAAACATGAGAAAAAACATAATTAATCAAACAAAAATCCCTGAAATAAGGAGGATCTGGGGAACTACAAACTCATCAGCCTTACTAAAACCACTGATAAAATTATGAAGGAAACTTTCATGGCAGCCACTTCCAGACACACAGTGGTTTGGAACAAACAGCATGGAAGGCAAATTTTGTCTAACCAACCTTACTGCCTGCTTCAGTGAGATGTCCAGACAAGGGGAAAACAGGGGATGATGTTCACCTTGGTTTAAGAAAACTTTTCCACTTGGTCTTCTACAGCACCACTGGAGCCAAACTGGGTGCCATAAATTTTTTGGGCAAATTAAAAGTGTAACCAAAAGGTGGCTGGATCACTAGGCTTAAAGAATAGTGATCTGATGATTCAAAGTCTAACCAGCAGCTGTTATGAGCTGCATTCTCTGATCCTGGGGCAAAGACTGATAGCTATACCTACATCAACAACATGGATGGCAGGATGTTCAGCCTCATTTCACTTACAGATTACACTGAATTGGGGCAGCAGTGGATTTGCTGGAGGCTACTGCTGCCCCTCAAAAGGACTCTGACAAATGAAGAATGGCCTAAAGAAAACCTCAGAAGTTCAACAGTGGTAATTCTGCATCTGGGGCAGAATAACCCCATGCAACAGTGTGGCCCTAGGGTCAAGAGCAGCTCCAAACCAAGGCCAGGTTGCCTTGAGGACAAACTGTGAGCAGCAGTGGAGGGCAAGTGACACATCCTGGTATAAGTGAGCACCACCTACAAGCACGAGAGAGGAGGGGAGCCAGATTCTTCTCAGAATTTGAATTTGTAGATTATGAGAGACAACAGTTACAAATAACAGGAAGACCAATTTTTATGAGATGTAAGGTTTAGGAAAAAACCATGGCCAAACATTGGTACAGGTGCCCAGAGAGGGTGTGTAATCTCTATCCTTGGAGATATCCAGAATTTACCCACACAAAGCTCTCAGCATCCTGATCTAACTTGCAGCTTCATCCTGCTTTAAGCAGGGTGTTGGCCTAGAGCTCTGCAGGTGCCTTCCCAGCTAATACCTCTCTGTGACTCTACCAGGTAAACTGCAGACCTAAAACACATTTCTGTTTCTGAAATAACCTGCCTAATGAAATTACTCTGCATTCTGAATAGGCCAAAAGGCTCTTACTCATTTACAGTACTCTGTGTCTCACACTGACAAGCAGATGCCAGACTTCAGCTGTGAAACTACTGTATTTCAGCTGTGTACCCAATGTGCATGATATACATTGAGACAAAACAGATTCTACAGAAATAAAAGTCTCTGCCAAAGACAACAGAAATCTATTCTCATGAGCTATGGTCTGGTTGATCTCACTGTGAAACAACTGGCTCTTCTTTTCACCTTCATAAATATTGTTGTATCCCACCTTCTAGCTGATTTGCTCATCCTCTTGCACTTAGGACAACATCAAAATACACTCAGGCAAACCAAAATAGCTTTTTCAGGCAGGACAAGAAAGATAAGATGGAAACTGCATGAATTCAAAGCAACAAGGCTGTGTTTAATTTTTCCTGAAATCAGAGGTACCTACCTGGATAGCCACTGAGGCCATAGGCTTTCCACTGGCTAACTGGCTGTAATCCTGCTCTGTAGGCATCTTGATCACTGACTGAAGAAATACTGAGCTGTGATCTGAACACCTGGCAAAAGAAAACAGATCTGGTTAAAAAAAAAGAGTGAGAAATACAAAACTCATCCAAAAATAACATCTAAAAGGAAGAGTGCTACTATGCTTGAAGATAACTCTAATAAAAATGCTAAATGTACCACAGAACTACTGTCTAAACAGCTGTGACCAGCACAGGGTGAAGAGACCCAGTACACATTCAACATAAGAATCAAAAGGTACTTACAGGTTTTACCTAGGGATGAGATTAAGAAAAAAAAACCAAAAACAAACTCAAACATAAAAACTCACTCATAAAAAAACCCAAAAAATATGTACCAGAAAAAATTCATCATGATTTGTCCATTTCCACAGTCCAACCTCATCATTATAAAACATTCTGGAAATTATCAACCTCCATTAGAGAGCAATATACTCATAACACTTTATACTTTCAAAGAACATTCCAAAGAGAAGTTGCTTGTGATCCTATAGAGTAGATGAGTATTCTCATCTCTAATTTACAGAAGGATAAGCAGTACAGCAATGAAGTAGCCAAACCTTGGATATGAAGGACTACAGTAACTCTGTCAGTTCTGAATGCCACCCTGCCAATTCTGTTCTCTTCCCAACAGCAGGATCAACAGCCCAAGGCTTGGCAAGATGTATTTACTTGACATACTCTCACATGTAGTTAAGCTAACATTTGCTGAAAAAAACCCACCAAAGTCATTCTACTGTGTTCCCACTCCCTTCTTCCCTTAGGACAGGGAAATGTCTTGAGGAAGGCAAGGTAGAGGCAGGTTGGTTTTGTTCTGGCTTAGCTCCCCAGTCCAGCTCTCCATGCAGCAGTGGAAAAGTGCAGGCTCATATAAGGAAAGAGATGGCCAGGCAGAGCAGGAATAAACAGGCACAGACTGCAAGACTTTGTCTATGACAACTTAAAAAGTAAATCAGAACAAGGCCTTTGCACACAGCCTCTGCCGTGGTGCATGGTAAATCAGTCTCTGCAGCTGACAGCTCTGGCTAACATTTTCTGAGCAACAGGACTAAATTACATACATAGAATTTCTAAGAAATTTTGAACTACTGCTGGACAGCACCTTCTGGTAATATAGTCAGTTTTACCCATTTTTCAGCTCCTTGTCCAAAGCAGTTTAGTGAGTGCCAGCCTTAAGCTTACTTCACAGTCCTGTCCACAGAGTGTCCCCAGGAAGGCTCAACCTCTGACCAAAACCCTGCCACCTCACTGCCTGCTCAAAGTGCTTCCACACCAGCTACTGCCTGGGCTTCTGGAGAACAGGAGGTCTTTCTGTGCTAAAGAATTACGTGTGCTGAATCAGTTCAATAAGCCTGGTAACAGGGCAGATGGGGTATGTCACACTTCACTGAAGAGCTCAACTGCTTGAAGCAGTTTTCTGAAAAAAAAGAAGAAATACTATCTGGGCCAATCTGCCTGGCCTGCAGCTCGTAAAGAGAAAAGCCAGATGTTTTTAACCTGGGGGAAAGAGGAATGAAATATGTTTTCACTAGTAAGCTGTCACCTGATCTTAGAAGGTAACAGGCACAAAAAGAAACATATTGAGAGAAGATATATCCTTGTAATGTTCTCAAGTACTCTGAATTTCCCAGAAGAGCCATAATGCTGTAATCCTTTACCAAATACAGGATTCCTGCAAGCTCAAGAAAGGCTGAAATGTTAACAACTTCCTTGGTTAATTCTAATGCCTCTAACAATTTCATATGGGTCAGGTTTTGTGTTCCATTAGCAACGGCAAAATTATAGTCCGAAAAGAAAAGATAGAAAAATAAATAGCTTAACAGAACACTAAAAAGAAAAGACTAACCACTGAAACTATGAAGAATTAGGCAAAGTTTCATTTTAACTATATTCCTCACTCCTTTTTTTGACATAAGCTTATAAGAAGAAAATCCCTGGTTAACAACACTTTAGCAGGTATGTGTCATCCTTTTGTGAGGTGACAAAAGAGAAGACAAATTTTAAGGATAACCTCTTCATCACTGAAGACACGATAAACTACTATGATGGCTACTACTTTCAGCTGTGCTGATGACTGTATTCCCCAACCCACCCGAGCAGCTCAACTCCTCCTGATGACTGAGCCAAGCATTTATTATACAGGAGCAAGAATGGAGAAGAAACTTGACTGGGGGGAAGGCAGCACAGCAAGGGGAGGCTGATTCCAGCTCAGCCAGGTATTTCAGCGCTAAGACAAGGGCCAGCAGGCCCAGGAAACAGCGTCGGGTCCGAGAGCGAAACTTGGGCTTTTTTATGTCCCTACGTTCTGCTGCTTAAGTATCCCGTGGTTCTGTTAGAGTCTTTGAGGATCCCCTACTGCAGTGTAGGGAGCTAATTAAACATTACGAAAGTAAATACAAGCAGAAGTAGTAAAACTGTGACTAGGCATCGCGCTGGCCAGGGCCGGCTGCACGGCTCCCTCGGGCAGCGTCCCACGGCTCCGGGGCAGCCTGGCCGAGCCCGGCTGTGGGGCCCTTCCCAGCTGCCCCTCTCGGCTCACGCCCTCACTGCTAAAACATCACAGGGACCCCCTAAGAGGCTCAGCGCTCGAGTGCAGCGTCCTCTAGCCAGAAACGGGGCGGCACGGGGGATTCGAAAGGAATTGCGCAGAGACCCCGCGCAGAGAGCGAGACGCGCTCCGAGCCGCTCGCCGCGGGGCACGGGCAGAAGCAGCCCAGCATTACCTGGCCCCCCGGCGCCGAGAAGTCCACCACGCCCCGCAGGTCGGACGCGTCGCGCTGCCGATAGAAGCGAAAGAGCCGGCGGAACGCATCCTCCCCGCCCTCACGGGTCAGGGCCGCCGCCGCCATTTCGGGCCGGCCGGGGCGGGGCCGCTCCTGCCGCTCTCCGTCCCTCCCTCCCTCTCGCCGCATCCCGACATGGCGGCGGCCCGTGCCGTGCGCGCGGCCGGGCGCCGCTCCCGGCGCGTCTTCGACTTCTTCGTGGCTGAGGTTCCCTGGACGGTGTCGAGCAGTGAGTCTGCACCCCCCTCCCGTCCCTCGCCGCTGCGGGGTCTGGCGGGGTTGTGCGGCCCCTGTGCGTGTGCCGGCACAGGCCGGCGGTCGGGCCAGGGCGGCGCGGAGGCCCCGCTCCGGTAACCAGGTGCGTTTTCCCACAGAGGAGCTGAAGGAGTACTTCTCCCAGTTCGGGTCGGTGCAGAGGTGCCAGCTGCCGTTCGTGAGTACCCGCCCGTCCCTCGGGCCGCGGGTCGTGTCTTCTCGGTGAAGCGGGGAAGAGCCGCAGGCTGCTCCTGCAGCTGAGGCCTTGCCCCGAAGCAGCCTCCCGCTTCCTCGGAGCTGCAGTCTGGACGCCTCATCTTGAACTCTAGTGAGGCTTTTAGTGCTCTCTACCCTTAGATCCTTCTAGGAGCGCCACCACTTGTCTGCGAGCTCTCGGCCTTCGTGGCTTGAAGCTTCGTGGTTTCCACTGGCTTTCAAAGAGCTTTGCAAAGTTCATCCTTCACATCCTGATGATGCTCCTATTTCTGAGTAATTAATCTAAAAGTGCTTTGAGCTTCTCTGTCATCGTGTTACCGTTCTTCTGACAGAGAATAAAGTTTTTGTGTGCCTGGTCTCTCTGGCCAAACACTAAAGGTGTGGGTATGAACCTGCCGTCTTTTCCTGCTGTGCACTCGTCCAGAGTGCAGGGCTAACAAAACCCATAACCTCTGCAGGGTGCTGCCAATGCCTCTGTCGTTTAGGTTGTTTATCTTCTGAGTGTACAGGTCGGGGATCATAGTATCTAGTGCGCTTTTTTAGAGATGAACGGTCAAAAAAAAAGCTCCTTTGCAGGTAAATTGCAGGCCATTGCTGAAACTCTAAAGGTTCTGTTTGCTTGTGTTTCTCCACGTGAAGTAATCCTGTTAAATTAAGCTCACTGTGTAGTGAGCTTCAGTTAGTGAGCTGATGGGCTCACTTTCTGTTCAGGATTAGTTTGGAAATGGAGAAAATTTTAAGCAGGCTGGTTGTTTTAAACACTTGAAGCTTAGGCACCTGCCTGTCACGTTTTACCTCAAGCCAAGGTCAGACTGCAATTGTTTTGTTGCAAAGTCTGGTAGCTTAGCACAGATCTGCCTCCATCACTGATTCAGGTGATGCACGATGCTTAAAACCCAGAAGTACATAAATCACCAGTGCAGGACAGCCTAATTTAGACACTAAATACTGAAACCAGGCAGTACTTGGTAGGTGGTTTGGAAGTGTTGCCAGTTATGCCTGGTGATGAGAGTGGCTCAGCTGTTGGGAGAACTGAGTGGGATCAGAGTAGGGATAGAAAGCACTTGGATACACCTGGCTTTTCCTCATTATCATCTGTTTATTGACAACTGTCTTTTCTGACTGGCAAAATATTTCTAAAAGTAACTTTTTTCAGTGTAGCTAGTGCTTGTCATTCTGAATTGCACTCTGCTTGCGTGTCTCTTAAGCAACTGCTTTATCTTGCTGAATGTTTTTTAAGTGCTGTGGCCATATAAATGTCAGTTCTGTTGTGACTGGCTTATAAATACTGCAGTTTGAAACTACTGTCCATACATTATTCCAGGCTTCAACTACATCTCAAGATCCTGTTTTTTTTATTATTGCTACATTCAAATTGAAAGGGTTGTAGAACAGCCTTTGCTAGACCCCTATGCTGCTCACTGACAGCAAATATTTTAGTGTGGAAAAAGCTCCTGAAACAGCAAGTGTGCCAATTCCTCTGATAATTTCTGAATCCTTAAATTCAATATCTGTAGAAAGTTTTTAACAGCCTGTTGGAATATTTCCTATAGTAATTGTGTTTTGGGTTTTTTTTTTAAACTGGTAATTAGGACAGAGATACAGGCTTTCACAGACGTTATTGCTGGATTAAATTCTCAACTCCAGAAGAAGTTCAGAATGTATTACAGAAGGACTTCCACATTCTTGAAGGTTCCAAGGTAATGTGCTAATTCCTTTAATGAAGTAATGTGATGAGTTGACTGGAATTCTGTCTTCAGCTGGACACAGTAACATGAAAACATTGCCATGTTCTTTCAAAGTGTGGTTAAGAATTTTGTCACTCAGCATGCTTTTAATGTTTTTTAAATCATTACAACTTCTGTTTATTCCCTCCTCTCAACTTGAGTTGTTAGGGGTCGAGATTATAGAGATATCAGAGAGATCACATTCCAGAGACCAAAAACTCCTGCTATGCTAAAGTAATGTGAATGCAGTAAAACTCTTTGGGATTTGCTATGCAGCTATTTTGCAGTTTGTAACACAGGTTTCTGCAGGCCCCTGGCAACATCTGATCTGGATGTTGAGGGGCAGGGGGAACATGATAAAGCAAGTGATGCTGAGCTTTGAACTTTAGTGAAGGGGGTGTGTGTGTCCTTGACTGCTCAGGTAGAGCCAGACAATTGTATCCTCCAGTTTCACTCCAGCACAGAAAAAGAGAAAAGCCATCTCGCCACTTTCCCAACATTTAGTAACAGATAAGGAATAGAGAACAGTGAGTCAATGGCTGCCCAAAGCCATTTTATTAACACCTCTCATGTCAAAATAATTAGAAACTTGCATCTGATATGTTCCCTAAATGGGGATTTTCTTACAGACTCACATGTGCTTCAGCTGACAGAACTATTCAGACAGCACAGTACAGGGTGAACCATGAGCAACAGGCAGGCTGCTGTATCAGACCAAATCAGTCAAGCCTTTGATTAATTAATAAGAATTCTTCAATATCCTTCTGACAGCTAGTTTCTAGTTACTTTAAATGCAAGGAGATAGTGAAAGGAACTGACAAGAGACTTCAGTGATGCAGTATTTTGATGGTGGTAAAGTATTTCACTTGCCATGGTTCATATTACTGCACAAGTCATTGCTGGTTGTGGTTGCTTCAGTACCTATTCCCAAGAAGAACCAACCTGTGAGTTCCAGCTGTGGTACAAAAAGGATTAACACTCAAACCATGATTAGATTGGCAGTAGGCTGTTCCTTGATAAATTGTGCTGAACTAGGATGTTATCTGGATGCAATTACCAAATTAGGTACTAGAAATAGCATGGTATTTAGTGTCAATTTCCTAGAAATGTTTGCTGCTTTTTATTTGTGAAGCTGTAAGGATAGCCACATGCACTTGACTATACTCTCACACGAGGTGCAAGCTAAGAGGCTTCTTTATTGTGAAATAAAAAGCAGAAGGCAAGCAGTAGTTATTTTCATTTCTTAAAAAATGCAGGCTTCTCTAGAATACATGAGCACTTTTCCTACTTTTTTTCTAGGCTAGTTACTTTTCTAGAAGTAGCTTTTATCTAGACAGTTACTTTTTATTAATTCCAGTTGAAAGCACAAGCCTTTAAAATTCATTTTGCTGGTACAGCTAGCAATTGCTGCGCATATATATTCATCTTTCCTGGCTTGGGGCTTATGAAAGTGAATTGGTTATAAACTTAAGTTCTGCTTTCCATACCAGTGTTCTGGGTGATCAGGAATGAAAAATACCAAACCTTGCCCAGCTAATTTCAGTAATTTCTGTTGTTTTCAGCTCACTCTCAAACAGCAGATCCACAGAAGACGCAGTCAAAGAAACAATCAAAGTGAATGAGTGGTGGAAGGAGGCTTTATTTCACTAAATGTAAAGAAACTAAAATAAAGATTACTGCAAAACTATGAATGAGTACTTGTTTTAAAACAGAATCCAGCTGTTTCCCCTCCCTTGTTCAAATAAACTGTATAGTGACAATAAAACACTGAATCATTAACACCCCAGCATCTGTTACAGCACAGACAATCATTATATACAGCAGGAAAGCTTTAACAGATCGAGTCAGAGCTTTAGCTACCCTAAAAAACTAAAGCTGTAGGAAGGGGGGCTACATTCTTACCCTGAGATGCTGGGCAGTGGGGAATCAGCAAAGTCAGAACTTGCTAAAGAATGATTAATTCCCTTATGAAATGTTACAAAGTGGTCTCCATCTCTTCTCTCTCCTGTGTAGAAGAATGAGCGTGTGTACACCACACGGCCAGACTTGTGAACTGCTGTGTCACGAGGCCATCCTCCTGCACACCCAATAGTAAAAATCCTTCTGCATGAAGTCCAAGCTTGCAGTCCATTTCCCTACCTCTCAAGGAGCAGAGGCATTCAGTCCTTCCTCCTCTTTTTGCTCTCGTGCTCGTGCTCCTTAGGGCGGCTGCTGTCTGAGGGCCGCTTAGAGCCACCGTGTTGCTTAGCTTCTTCCAGAAACTTGTCCAAGCCAAAAGGATCCTCCTCAAATTGAACTGGTCCATCTCTGCCCCTGCCTCTGGTGTTACGATCCGAGTTAGAAAACTCTTTGTCAGGAACAAACCTGCAGGAGAAGATGATACTCAGTAGACTATCTTCACATCTTCAGAATACTAATTAAGAGTATTTCTTAAATTTATTTCCTTACCTGTTGGTCTTTATTCGAGCCTCTAGGTCATCACCATACATGTCCTTATCCACGTTTTTACTTGGCCTGTAGATGTTTTGGGCCATATCTTTGCCACTTCTCCAAGGCTGGTCATAAACATTATAAATTTCATCCTCTCCTCCAGCAAAGCCACTGTCCATACCCTGTGAAGAACAGCAGAACAGCACAAATTAATCAACAAACATCAGCTAACTTGCTTTAACAACACAATAGACTGATGATGTTACACATTTACACAAAGATGACATGGTGTCATTTATGATTCGTTTCAAATGAGTCCAAGCACTTATTGAGGATATGAGGGGGTTTGGTTTGGGATTAAGTCCAGAGAACGTGACATGACAAGCTTCAGTCCTACTCTTCCAGATAGCAGCAGGAAAGATTACAGGCCATCCACATTTCAGAATAATGGATCATTTCAGCCTGCCCTGCAAGTACAGCTGTCTGTAATAGCTAAGTACAACCATACAGAAATGTGTATTATTCAGAATTTCTGGAAAACACGATTTACGCTGACTGATCCAAATCGCACAGAGGCTTATATAAACTCTGAAAGTAGAAGTGTCTGCTTGTTCATTTTTGGTTCATCAGCTTTCCCTTCTTGCCTGCAAGTCTTTCATTGGAGACTTGAAAAAGAGTGATTGACAAACTGCAGGTCTATTGAGGGATTTGCTGAAGCCCAATCTATTTTGTCATCTCTGAATAGTATAAAATTCATGGAAAATGAATGTTGCTGTTAACTGTTTATATCTTCAGAACTATTAAAATAAACAGTAATGGGAATAGAAAGTATTTACTTGCTTCTCTCTGAAAGCAGATTTCCTATTCAGTCAGTACATTTATACAAGAGAAGAAAATGAGGTCACTGCAGCTTGAAGACAAAATAGTTTTTCTCCCCACTCCCCAGTGAGAAAAATCACAACAAAAACACTTTAATCCAGCTACACACTTAGAAATTTTTTTTTTTTTTGCATGGGCTCTGGATAAAGGAAATCAATAGTTTCCTAACCACTTATGTAAAGAATTTTTTTCTGAATGTATCCACACCAACCATGAGAACAGGGTCCCTTTAGTCTTCTAGCTGTAGCCACAAAGGAGGGATGAGCATGTTCTCATAGAAAGCTACACAGCTGTGAAAAGGTGTTTTACCTTGCTCTGGTTGAACAGCCTCTGGTCATATTGGATTTCATTGGATGGCCTGGGGTTGGGTACCCCCAGGGCAATAACTTCACTGATGTCTCTGTTCTCATTTCTTTGCAGCTTTGACCTGAATTAAAAATTTGAAAGTTTTATGAGGCCAGTAAACCACACTTGTTGACATGCTCAATTGCAACCTGATCGTGTATTCCTTGCTAACAATTTGCCTCAGGAGCCAGATTTTGACTGTTGTTCTTCCTTACTAGGTAACATTTAAAATTTGTCTCCTGGCAAAGGAAACATTTGGAAAAGTTATGTTAAGCTGGGCATGACATTTAAATTTGCTTTCCACTATCTGCAATTCTCATCAAGCTGACTTGGTCTAAAATGTCATATTTATTTTTTTTTTCAAGAACCAGTGTAGTTATATTCTGGAAAGGCTAAGCAATCAAATTTCAACATATTAGCAATTTTAACCATCCAGAAACCATTTCCACTCAGAAATCTCAGTGGCTTCATCTAATAAGATACTTCAGCTTACCTTCATAAATCTAAGCTTACTCAAAATGAACAGCTTCAAGAAACACAGCCACTATTGATAATTATGGTTTCACCAAAATTAGAAGATTCAGGTTTCAATCTTTGCAGTCCACATGTTAATTAAACCTGAACATACCAAAGTCCTGCTGAAGAAAAACCCACCCAAAACCAACACAGCACATCCCTCTCTGCCATTCATGTGGAAAATTCTACATTTTGAAGAGAGTACTGCAGTATTTTAACACAGTAATACTTTCTCAAACAATGAACAAACTGTGCTTCATACTAGTGACTATCCCCACAAGATACAGTTCAGGCACTTACATCAAGAAAAGGAAAGCCCAGTAATAGGTTCCCCAGTGGGGAAGCCAGTGCCAGTACAGGAATAAACCAGCTTTTTTGTGTGACTCTCACCTTTTATCAGGGGCTGCTCGGGAAAGATTTCTGTCATGCTGTCTCTCTTTGCGCCGGTCGTGTCTGATTTCATCTCTTTCTCTGACTTCTCCATCCTCTGAACAAGTACAAGATTGCCCATTATAGACAAATATTTGAAGTTTGAATTAATTATGCCACAGACATTGGCACAGTAATTCAATTCAGTATTCCTTCACAGAAGAGTAGTGACCCTTAGCACTATTTAAAATGTTACACTTTAAATAAACTGAACACACGAACACCACAACTTTCTTATGCCCCAAGCAAGTGACTGTCTTTGCTAAGTCAAAGCAGACATATCCTAACAACTATGTACTTCCAACTTTCAAGAGCTTAGAATAATTGTCTGTCTAGGAATTAATAACCTAGAACATTTACAGATCATTGTATCATAATTCTAAAGTGTAAAAATATCACTGAAACATGCATGGATTTAAGTGTTTTGATGAACATTCTGTGATGCAGTATCAGAAAATCACTCAGGTTGGAAGGGAGTCTAATCCACAGCCTCCTGCTATCAATGCTGAATTCAAACCAGGTTGGTCAGGGCTTTTTCCCACTCAGGTGAGGAAAACCTGCAAGGATACAGACTGACAGATTTCCTAGGCAACCTGTTCCACTGCTGTTTGTCCTCACGGTGAACATTTTTCTCCTGACACATAGTTAAAACCTCCTGCTTCAACTCTTGACCACTGTCTCATTCTTCCACCGTGCGTGCAGCTTGGTGAAGAGCTCTGATAATCATTTAGGGATCACTGTGGGATGACCTTGTGGGTAACCTTCCCATTATGTGGCCCCAATGGCACATCATCTCCCAGCAGAACAAGCCTTATTCCCTCAGCATCTTCTGAACAGGCAGTTACTCGAGCCCCATGACCATTCTGATGGCCTCCCACTGAACTGACTCCCATTTATCAATGTCTTTCTTGCACCTGGAGGCCCATGACTGCACAAGTATGCCAGATGCAGTCTAACAGGTCACCAATATAAAGAAATTATTACTTCCCTTGACTTACTGGTTACACTCCTGCAGATACAGCTTTGTGCCCTTAGCATTACTGCTGCCAGGGCACACTGCTGGCTTATATTCAGCATATTGTCCACTACAACTTCTGGGTCCTTTCCAACAGAGTTGCTCTCCAGCTGGCCAGCCCCCAGCCTGTTGGTAAGGGGTTAGTATATCCCAGCTGCAGGATTTGGCATTCTGTGACCATATCCCTCCATTTTCTGGAGAGATCGTAACTGCTCTCTAAGTTCACCATCTTCATCTTTGAAGTGTAATTTCAATCAGAACATGAGACTTATCACAGTACAGACAATTTAGTTATGTTGGCAGCAGGGTTTTTTGGGGCCTGCTGGCCAACAAAACTGCAGCTCTTCAAGATCAGTTACAACAGTGCAAGAGCCAGAATACTGCATTTACCACCTTTGGAAACTTAGAGATGGTTTCGTTCTTCTAGACAAAGCTGCCCTTTATCTACAACAAACTTAAAAAAATTAGTTTAGAACTGTCCATGAAAGCCATCACTTGCACTGACACGTTATTAACTCCAAAATTCTCAGTGTCCTAAACCTGCATATACCAACATACCGACGTGAGGTTCAAACCTGCATCCCATCAAACCAGCCAGTAAATAAACCAATTAAGACACAAACTGATGTCATACTTACAAATTTCAGCTGATATTTAGATATTTTAAGTTCTCAGATTATTGCTCCAAACCCACACTTCAGTGTTTAAAAAAACCCATGACGTCTTAATAATAAAGAAATGCACCTTTTTCAACATGGGTTTTGATCCCTGCTCTTCTCTCTCTGGCTTTCTGAGCCATTTCTCGGAGCTTTTCCTCATGTTTCTCCTTTTCTTTCTGAGCCATCTTCCTCTCCACCTGGGCACGCATCTCTACTGCCTCACGAGCCTGCACAAATAAGACACAGTTAAAAATACAGGAAGCACAGCACCTGGGATACAAGCAGATCTGTCATGGACTTAGCCAGTAAACAGGACAGAAATGAAGCCAAAATTAGGAAGCTTAAAGCCCATCAGCCACTGCCATCAGCAGCCAGAGCTGAGAGACAAGACCCATGACTTGCAATAACTTAACCCAAGCTGAGCCCATGATTCAGAGATAGTGGGGATAAAGCCTTAAGTCCTACGTTAGCAAAGAAGCAGGACAAATCAAAAAGCTGTAGCTTATTCACAGCTGATTTTCTGAAGGAAATTAACATACAAAGATGGCAGAACTACATGGAACAAAACAGTTTAAAGAACTACCTGACCTTTCTATCAGCAATATAGAGAGCCTCAGCGAGTTTGGCAAAGTTTTCATTAATATGAACAGTCTGCAATCCTCTGCCATCTGCAGCCAGACGCTTGTCTAATGGAATGGTGTAACCCTACAGTGGAAACAGAGGCAGTTAACCACAGAAACACTATTTGTAATAACAAGCATTATTATATTTCTTGTGTAAGAAAACAAAAACACATACAAAATTCACAGCCCATCATTATTATCCTTTTCATATGTACTTCTAATTCTTGCCAGGTAATGCAAAGCTTCACTGCAATTCCACCCTCCCACCAAATCCGAATCACAGATTCCTTTCAAGGTTCATCTTAGGACAAAAGACAGTTTTCAAGTGTTAAGGTCCACTTTTTGCTTTGTGTTGAGAACTACAGATAATAGCTTCTCCAGTCTCTAAGCTGTTTCACCATATTTTGCCTAAAAACTGTTTTACCTAAACTGTTTCCATACCTGTTAAGAGATGAGCTGATCCAAAATGAGAAAGTAAGGGACAAGGCAGCCAGCAAAAGTAAGACACACTAAATGCCAATTTTGTTTTCCAAAGCTGAAACTCAAAACTATTTATAGATTATATTTAAAGATTTTTTTTGTGAGCTCTACAAAATTTCTGCTTTGGTTTCAGCATCTGTAACCTAAAATTTGATCTCCTAATGAGCGTCAGTCCCAGTTAGACAGCTGTGTTGGGGTATGAGAAAAGAAATAACATCCAAACATGCAGCTTTTCCTTCCTCCATTTGAAGAGGCTGTCTCAGGACAACAGTTTAGTACATTTCAGAATGATAAGACCAGTTACTGCAGCAAATAAATTTTCCCCTATCTAGGAACAAACTTAATGACTGATAAAAATCAAAGGGACAGGACATACCTACTCAAACAAGGAACAAAAATAGCTAGCTGACCAGTGATAAAAATTAATTAATGAAAGAATGCAACAAGGAAAACTTTGCAGCAATATGGACTGCAGTATTAAAAAGAAACATGCTTGGGTCTCTGATACTCTGCTCATTTTCACTTTAGATGGCTTTACTCTGCAACCTTGAGAGATTCTGACTTTGGACTGCACTATTATGGGGATTTTAACTAATATAATTTTTTCCTCTCAAAATTTATCATCTCTGCCATGAAGTAACATATTCACCCTCAGTTCTATACTCTCAATTGCACAACCCTTATATGCCAAACTGAAGAAAAATGAACTGTATCATCATGTGTTCTCCACGCTGGAAGCAGCCAGTTTACCTAACTTTAGATGTTTAAAATCAGTATTATTCAAGCTTTAATCATTCACAGAAGTTTCCCATCAGGGTGCAACATTAGACAAATAAATTTATGACAACTTAATTACCTTTGCATTTTTCCAGTTTGAAATGCATGGAGGAATTTTCCACTCTTGCTGCTCTTTCACAGTCATCTGTTTTAAGAGAAGAAGCAAAGTCATCTTCAGATTCATAGTAAAAGAAAATACTGTTTTCTTTCTCAAATGCAGCTATGACACTGTTGAAACAAGTTAGAGTAGAAAGTTCAGGACTCCACAACAAAGCCCCAACTCTTCTTAGCAGCAGTAAGATAACAGAATCAAGGAATGGTTTGATTGGAAGGGACCTTAGAGTTCCAAACCCTCTGCCATGGGATTTATTTTTGCACTCTGTCTTTGCCAACATTGAATAAAGTCCTGACAGCTCTTCAGCATCCTCTTAAGCTTCCATCACACAGGCCATAACTCCCAGCCAGCTCATTAACATCTGCACATTTAGCAGCTATTCCAGTTGTACCAAACTGATGAACCACCACTACACTCATCTCTCAGAAGCAGCTAATCCCTAATGACACAAGTTAGTGTTACTAAGGATTAGCTTCACACTGTTGTCTAAAAGCAACATAAGAGTACCCAGGTTAAAGCCTTGGTCAACTCATTCCTGCCACAAATTCAGCAATGCAGCCCTACAAAAAATATGAGGCATCTACTCAATCTCTAACAAGATAAATGAAAAGACAGCTACTTTCAGAACCACCCAAATGAAAAAAAAAAAAAAAAAGAAAAAAACACCAACCAAACAAAAAGACTGCACTGGGCATCAAATCAACCACTTCACATCAAAAGATCAGTAAGGAGAAGGTACACAGAAATTAACTAGATCACAGAAGAGTTTGTGGACCCACCTAAGCATTCAGAATGAGAACAGCTATGGCATTTCATACCTTTCTGCTTGGAGAGTGCATTACAGGTGCTGGAGGAGATGGTGGTCCTCGTGGAATCTTCTTGTTAATTCTGAGCAATTAAGAAAACAATTACAATTACAATCAGCATGTTGCACAGAAATACACTTCAGAATCTTCCATTTGCCATGAATAAGCTGTGAATACTTACTTGAATCTTGGAGGCTCCATAGGGTCCTTCTGCATTTCCACCATCCGAATAACTCTCTGTTTTGCTCCAGAGTTGAATGCAACTCCTTGCTGAGATGGTGTGTACCTGAATAAAACAGAGTGCTCAGTTCTATGCACACAGCTACATGTTCCTTTCCCACCTCCATTTTTACTCAGTTCACTGTGGTTTCATTTTATCCACAACAGTTGAAGACTGAATGTCAGCAGCAGGTAACTGCAGAGATGCTACTGCACTGAGGGCAGACTCAGTTACACCAGACAGAATGTAACTTCAGGGCTATATTCTCCTGCTTCAACCTAGAGTCTGAAATAGAAGAAAAACAAGTACAGTACACATAGCTTGTCACAACACTCCCTACCTATGTCTGTGAAGCCCTGGTTTTCTTACTGTTCATTAAGAACCTCTCCACATACTTTTTTTCAGAATTAAGCTCAAAACAAGTGTAACCCTGCCATGAAATTTTTACATGTTTGAAACAGAAAATTGTCATAAATAAGTATCAGCCTCCTCATAATTCCAATTGCTTCCAACTACTCATTTTCTGTGAAGGAAGAACTTTTTTACAGGTCTTGTGTTGGCTTGAAACTTGCAGTAAATACTTGGCTTTCAGGGCAGCATCACTAATAGTGATCCCTGGCAATTCTGTGTTTTGCTGCTAAAACAATAACCCCTCCAAAGTGCCATAACTCATGACACGTTAAAGACATATTTCTACACACTTCAAACTGGGTGATCATTAGTGGGTTAATTCAAAACACAGAAGCCAGTTTCATATTCCTTACAGAAGAATGGAATTCAAGAGGAATTTCTGTTCTTAGCAATTCAACAAATATGCCACTTTTAATCCATTCTGTACATCACAACATCTTACACAAACACGAGCACTACATACCGAATGTACTGTGCAGGAGCTAGCTTGTCAGCAGCTCGAACTGGCATGGCTGCTGCAACTTTCTGGGAGACTGATTTCTCCAAGGCTGCTCTTGTCTTCTCTGTTATCTGAAGAAAAAAAACACCACAGTGCACATCTCATCCCATGGCAAGACATAAAGCATAGCACTGCTAACCAGGCACATCAGTGCACACAATACCTCTCTAATTGCCTCCTCATCTGGTCTTTGCAGTTCAGGATCATCCACATTCATGACCTCTTTTGGCACAAGGTCTGTGTACTTGCTGTAAATAACCTGGAAGACATTAGATTTTACTAGTGCTGGTGAACAGGAATACATGTACACACATCAAAGGAAATGTTTCAGGCTTAGACAATACTTTGGGTACTAATTAAAATTAATGTACAACTATAAATGCATTACAGTTACTGTTCAATTACTCTCATAGAAGACCTGGTTACAAATATACTCTGGACCCCATTTTACAGATGGAGTAATTGAAGAAACAAAGCAATCTGATTCAATATAATTGTATAAGCTGCTCTCAGAACTGGCATTAGACAGCAGTTTTCTGCTTTCCATTCCTAGTACTTTCCTTTTTTAGGGACCCCAAACTGATAAAACCCCACACATTTTTAGTTCTGTTTTCAAGGATTACTCAGGAATTTGATACAAGTATTTTCTAGTATCTGAATTTTTTTCATTTCATTATGTTTATTATTTTCTTGAAAAAATAAATGCTTGAGAAATCTGGTCTTGACATTTTCCCTCATACAGGTACTTGAGTTTTCACACAACATGTAGCGAGCTGCTGGCAGCTTAAAGTCACAATTTTAAATACAGGGAAGAACATTATTAGATGGCTTCAGGGAAAAATGTGTTGTATTACATTAATGCTTCACATGTATCCAACAAAACAGGAAGTTTTAGTTCAAAGGGTTAAAAGTCCAGACCTATTATTTAAAGTTTGTTATACAGTACATGTCCAACTACAAAATTAACCTTTAGCCTCAGCGTTAATTAACCACATGAGAGCCATTTTCTGCTTCTCAGCCTTCACTCCTAAAATTTTAATCCTTTGAATCAGTATCTAGCTTCTCAGATGCTGAATGAAGGACATCTGAAGAAACTGTTCCTCTAAGGCAATTAACTCATAAGTCCAAGTGTCTTGCTGAAGAAAACTATAAAGCACAAAGCATGCTGAAGGAGCTTTAGAGCATCCCAAAAGGCAAAAAAAGAAAATAGAAGGTATACTCCTTGTGATGGTCCAAGAATGGTCTAAAAACTACACTAAGGTACAAACAATCTATATGAACTATTTCCACTCTGAAGTATTGCATGCAAATGGCAAGATGCTTTATTATGGAAGAAATACAGATACTTCTGTTGCCATCAAAAACTTGATACACTTGTATCACTTCAGAAAAGGATTACAATTAAAACATGCAAAGAGGCAGATAAAGAATTTACAGTTCTTTTTGTTGTTTTTCTAGACATTGAATTTGTTTTATGAGTAATGTTGAGACATTTCATTCACCTAAGATAAAGAAGAGACTGGGATTGTTTGATATTGTACTGTGCCCATCCACTACCATTTTTCCATCTGCAAAAGCTGAAAGGAAGCATCAGCCTATGTTTTAGACATTTCACTCTGCTACTGAAAAGCAGAATCTCCTTCTAGGCAGAAGGAAAAACCTCAAGTTTTGCTACAGTGATGTGATTCCCTGTCTGGGGCAGCCTTAATAGGCAGCAATTAGAAATCTGCATGCCACTGCAATCAGAAAGAGAATAACATTACCTAACTGTAAGATACTGTACCACATGGCAGGATTTAGACATCAATCACATCCAGAATCTCACAAGGCACTTGAGAGATGCAAGTGTCTTGACAGAAATTTCTTAATTTGCTACACAGAAACCCTCAATATATTTTGTTCTATATATCCCAACCAGCTCTGTACAGTGCTCATCAATCCTATATGTAAATCAAGAATTTACTATCAAGCAATGCAGCATGTACTCCTGCCTTCTCAAAGAATGGTTCCTCCACATGAAGCATATAAAATTTTAGAAATCACTAAGATTACCTGGCTGTAAGCCTGGTACACACACCAGATAAAAAACTGGTAACAAACTCCCAAACCAAGCTCTGCCACAAAGGCAAATAAGTTGCAAGTAACATTTCTGATTATTTGAGTTAGATTCATGTTCTCTTGACCTGTTCCATTGCTGTGACAGGACTTCCTTCAACAATGAAACTACTCTCTTGTAAATGTTTTGACTGAATAGACAATCTTGGGGAAAAAAACATGTAAATAAACTTTGTGATTGTTTTTTTCTCCTTTAACAAAGAAGCCACAGTCTTGGACCATAAAGAAGAAATCCAACTCCAGCATATAAAGTTATTCTTGCTAGAAAGAAGTAAGGGACCTAACAGCTCCATTCCTTGATTTCACTCTTTCTTCTGTCTTCATAAAAACACAGGATGCAATTACATGTTCTTATTCCCCCTAATAAGGGGACAGCATCAGTCTCACCAAAATATATCACTACTGATGCATTATTTTATCTTGGCTTTCAGTAATGTAAGTGGAAAAAGTACTGACAGGATTTACAGCAGCCAAGAGCTAACCACACAGCTAGGCTAGAAATCCTTCACCTTGACAACCAGACACAACTCCATCCACAGATCCATGAGGTTGTGCATCCCTGCCTGTCCATGTTACCCAGCATTTCATGTCTAGCAGACTTTCTGACAAACCCAAACAGGAGGCCTGTCAGACTGTCACATTTCTGTCAGTATTTTTCAAGGAAAATTCTCTGAAGCAACTATTTTTTAAATACATAAGGGTGCAGATGCAAGGGAGATGAACCACTGGAACAGTAGAAACTGCTGACAAGTCATCTGGAGATAGGGGCTGGGTGATGGAAGTGCTGCCCCTACAAGAAGGCAGAATACTAAACTCAACTTCAAAAAAATCCATAAGCTGTAGTGAAAGCAAAATTTGCTTCCTAACTCAGATCAAACAAGTAGCTCCTAGAATAGGTTCATAAACTCCATCTCATTTCTGGCAAGCTGCTAAGTATCTGTTTCTTTTAGCTCTAAGTATTAAGATTGAAAAAATACTGAATTATGGCTGCAGCTCTGTGGAAAATGAAACTTCTGTATCTAATCCTACTGACACTGTACTATCAGAAGCTCTTAAGGGAAAATATTTCCCATTATTCAACTCAACACAGATCACTGAAGGACTGCTCCCTATGACATCTCTGCCAATACTTTCTCCTGCAAAGCACATCAAATCAAGCAATAGTAGTTCTGCTGTTTCCAGTGAAATTGTTTCAAATACCTGTTGCAGCACAGAAAGTCAATTTTATCCTGAGCTACATCAAAAGCAACATGGCCAGCAGATTGAGGGAGGTGACTGTGCTCCCCTACTTTGCTCTGGGGAGACCCAAGCTGGTGTGCTGCATCCAGCTCTGAGGCCCCAAACACAAAGACAATGTTGACCTGTTGGAATGAGTCCAGATGAGGCCACTAAATTGACCAAGGGTTGTAGCACCTCTTCTGTGAAGATGTGCTGAGAGAGCTGGTGGTGCTCAGCCTGGAGAAAAGAAGGCTCCAGAGAGACCTTACAGAAGCCTTCCAGTACCTCAAGGAACATCCAAGCTGGAGAGGGACTTCTTAGAAGGCCATGTAGTAACAGGACAAGGGGGAAGGGCTTTAAGCTGAAGGAAGGTAGGTTTAGATGAGGGTTAGGAAGAAATTCTTTACTGTGAGGGTGGTGAAGCACTGGAACAGGCTGCCCAGAGAACAGCCCACCTTCTGGAAGTGTTCAAGGCCAGAATGAAGGAGGCTCTGACCAGCCTGATGTGGCACAGGGTGTCCCAACCCAAACCATTCCATGAATTTGTCATCTAACCATCCCTCAGTTTTACTCCCCTTTGCATCACAATACCTAATCTTTACTTTCAGCATTTACATCCAGCTGGATGCAATCAAGATCAACCTGACACTGAAGGCAGAGCTCAGGGTCAGAAAACCCTAACTCTACAGTTCTAGAGTTTTGGAAAAGCCCCACACCTCTTCCATCGTGGTGAATGAGAAAGAGAATATTCCTGCCTTCCTTACAGATGCCATTTGGAAAGTTAATGAAAGTACAGATCTTCATGAATCAAATATGACAAACATTAACAGCTTAAATTTAATCACTGGCAATACTTTCTGCTGCAATTAAACAATAATAGCAAAAACAGGGCACCCAAGAACACCAGAAGTGAAAACACCCAAAAGTGTCAAATAGTGGATGAGTAAGACACAAGGTGCAGTATTCTGAAGGCTGACCTGTTGTTTTCTATCCAGTTTTTTGCCCTCTCTTTCTACATACTGAAATGAAGCCACAGAACTGTTTTCAGTTTCTTGCCTTCATTGGAAAATGAAAACTGCTAAGCCACCAAGTAATTTCTGTGTAGACAGTTTCACCTTTCTTGCCTTATCTTTTAATTATATTACAGAGATCACAATTTCTGCCTGACATTATTTCAATTCTTAAACAAGAAAACAGGACACAATCCACGTGGCTAATGCCAGACCCATGAGTTCAAGCAGATACAATGTGTACATACAACTTTTCCAAGCATACATGCCAGCTGACATCTTGGAAGAAATATTACCTTGTCCTTTGACTGTCCTTGTCGAGCAATTGCATCGTATTTTATTTTTCCCTCTGCATCCACCTGAACAGCCAAAGCATTGGACATTTTCTTCTTTCGGCCCATATCCAGTGGATATTGGGCCACGTGAATTTCTGGGAAAGCACCCCCATCTCCAAAATCCTACAAGAAAGAAAAAGCAGTCAATGTCCAAAAGAGGAAAAAAAATGCTAAATGGAATGGAAGAGCAGATTGATTTCAACAAAAACTAACTTGGCAAGAATGCTCCAGTAACTTTATTATTTCACTGGTAAGAGAGCAATTAATGAGAGAACTTACAGTTATTAAAAGACACTGAAATGGAGAGATATCTTGCAGTAATAATTCCCTGCACAAAGTAGGAACAGGTATTACTGACTAGAATGTGCAGGCAATACTATGCTGCAGACAATACAAAATTAAGTATTTAATTCTCATGTGAGTTATTAATTAGAACTTGAAAAATTCACCTCCTGAAAAAAAGAAACTGTGGATACTAAAATTGCAAGAGCAGCATTCTTATGAAGACTTCTACTGGTTATTTGTTGCTTTTCATACCACAATGAAGAAGATAAAAAAAGCATTTAATTCTTTTCAAAACCTGTAGCTCATAGCTTTACAATGCTGCATGTGTCAAACATTCCCTTATTTTGATGTGTAAATACACTTTAGTCATTAAAGTAATAACCAGAACCAAATTCAGTCATTCTTTAATTATTTTACTTTTTTTAACTCTTAATGTATTAAGAAAAGATTTTGCATTTTCCAGCACTGGCAGTCCAGGGTCACTGGACAAAGGTTATGCTTTGAAAGCATTTACTGCAATTTGCACTTGTTTATGAAACAGAAAGGAGCCCTTAGCAGGCTTTTTGGGATGTGTATTAATTTCTGTGGCCAAGTGGTGCTGGAAACTCTTTGCAAACCTTCAGCACCTGGCTTCTTAAAAAACTTTCTTTATTAACATTAAGAAATAATAAGCACTAAAATATTAACTTCAGTACTCAACAGTGTAGGAAGGGAAACCTACACTGGGTATAATGAAAGTATAATTTTTGACATCATACATATGCAGCATATGACTAAATGCTGAAGCCACAAAAGAATGTTTTCTTTCAGTGAGCCACTGGAATCACTGTTTGAAATACATGGATCACCACAGAACAGTGATGGATTTACAAAAATGGCACTCTAACATAAATGAGGGCAACACTGTTACAAGCTGATAAAATGATGGTATTTGGAAACAATGCAGGATCATACACCAAGTACTGTGATAAAACTTCAACAGCATGCTTGTTCCCAGGAGCACTGCCTTGTGACCCATCAGAACAGGTCTCAGAAGTTATTGTCAAGGATCACTTCAAACTGCAAGGTTTTTCCAGCTCACAGGGAGAGACTGTACTAAAAGAGTTTTGTAATCAGAGCTACACACCTGTATTTTCTTTCTACCTTTAGCAGTTCTACTTTAGATTACATTAAACTGGCAAGGATTACAACTAATGACCCACAACATTGTCCAAAACCCTTTAGCCAGTAACACACTTAAACAAGAAATATTTGAAAAATTTTAAAGTTTCCTTCCAGCTTTAATAACTTTGTCCCTCAACAGCAGCTATCTTTTTGAACAGAACACATCAATGTTCTCTGATAGACAAATGCTCCCTTTTTTCAGCCATAAACCAGAATGTGTATTTAACACTAACAGAGGAACAATATGGATGTCTTTCTCAGGGGAACCTTGTGTTCACACACTGTACACCCAAAGGACCACAGCTATTTCCACATCACAGTACAACAATCTCTGAAGAGAAGCAGCCACAGACCATCCTGCTCATCATCAAATGTTTTGAGACATCTGTTGCATCAGAACCTCTCCCAACACAAGAATATATCAAGCAGTCTGGATGATGCACAATTCTCAGCAACATTCAAGCTGCTCAGGGTTTATTTCTAGTCCAGAATATTTTTTTTCCCCTTTAGCAAACACACTACTAGAGTATCAGTAGCAATATTCACCTCTAGCACCCGTGGTATCCATCCTTTCCGGTACCCATAGGGGGGAGGTTCCCTCCGTGAGGAGACCAGAGCAGTCTGCCTGGATCTCTGAGCTCTTGCTCTTTCTTCGAGTTCTAGCTGATCTTGGGACAGCTGGGTTGGAGCTGGCAGAAAACTGCACGTCCATGGAGGGCAACCAAAAGAGAAGGACATAAAAAGTTAATTCTGGTAACGTCACTCAGGGACACTCACCTATGCTTGAGTCAACTTCTTTCTAAGTTAAGACTCTCTCTACAATCCTCTCTCCAGATTAAAAAACAATTTATGAAACTTGAGCATTGCACTCATAACTGTGAGAGCAACTTGTGAGATTCGAGTGGCAAAGGCAATGTGTGCTTTCTCAGCATTCTGGAAGATTCCTAAAAAAACTAACGCTAAATTCACCCACGTTCACGTCATGTTCGAACAGCAGAGTGACAATGCCCGTTTTCCAACAGGAATGTCACATACCACTGGTGTTCTTTACACTACTGTGAGTCTCTAATCCCAATGACTCGCTCTTCCTTTCTCTCAAGGCAAACACCCACAGACAGATCTGACAACAACCTCCCCTCTCAACGCCTGACACCTCCCTGCCAAGGGCAAGTCGAACCCCAAGCTCTTCACTTCTCCTTTTTCAGCTCTTCCTGCCTGCAGAGCCCTTTTGTGCATTTACTAAGAAAGCACC
>VXBQ01005015.1:4461-15842 GCA_013400175.1 Phainopepla nitens
GAATGTCCCCAAGGAATGGGAACGCCGAGTGTCCCCAGGGGCTGGGAATGCTGACTGTCCCCAAGGAATGGGAATGTCCCAAAGGAATGGGAATGCCGAGTGTCCCCAAGGAATGGGAATATCCCCAGGGGCTGGGAATGCTGACTGTCCCCAAGGAATGGGAACACCGAGTGTCCCGCTGGTCGGAGCTCTCGCACGCAGCCCCGGGCCCCGCTGTTTGCCCGGTGTTATTTGAGCATTCATCTTGTTCAAGCACCACTTTAGCGCCGCAGGACGGGCCCTACCTGGCAGAAAAGAACTGAGAGCCTTCCTCCCTCCGTCCCTCACTTTCCCCCGGGCCTGGATTATCCCAAATAAACACTCACTTTGGGTAATCGTTAACTTTAATGGCTCGGGCTGCCGCGGGAGCCTCGAGGGGTTGATAGTCCTCGGGATACAGGAGATAAGGGCAGGGTTTGAAGGGCAGCGCTCGTGGCCGCTGTCACGGCGAGCACGGCGCGTTCCCAGCGGGCTGGGAACATTCTGTGCCACCTTCCCCAAAATTCACCCTGCTGGAGCTCTCCCTTGTGTTTTCCGGCGGGTGTTGGGAGCCAAGATTTGTCCCCGCAGGGTCGCAGCCCGGGGGCGGCTTTGCCACAGCCACCAGCAGCCACATGCGTGTCCCGATGCCACAATCCTCTGCTGAGCTCCGCAGAACCCGCCCGGCGGCTCCTTCTCCCGGGAATTGTGTTCTCCCGAGTCAATGGATAACTTTACAGCCCGGGCCGTGGGCACATCAAACAGACCAGCCCTGATCTGCCGGAGGAGATGTCGGGACAGCAAAGTTCAAAATTGAAGCCACCCTCAAAGTCACTGCCAGGCTTGGGGGGGCATCTCCAGGGCCCTTCCAGATCCCCCGGGAAGCCGGGCTGGGTTTTCTCTGCCCCATCCCAGCAGACCTTGGTCACACGGTGGCACGGACACCTTCGCTGTCCCGCGGGACCTTCCAGCTTCTCCCCCTGGAATCACCCGGGGAGCAGAGGAAGGACAGAGCCTCGCTGAGCCCCCCCAGGGAGTTCCCCATCCTCGCCCTCCTTCCATGTGTTTTCCAGGTCCTGCACATGGTGTGGCGGCATCAGCATCGCCTCCTTCTGAGTTCCAAGGAAAAAGCCGAGAGCAGTCTCCCGTTGGTGCCGTCACCTCCTGGCCGTGCCCTGTGAGACCGTGTGGCCTCCTCCAGGTTTCTCCCGGGATTTTACCCCTCCCTCTGCCCCCTGCTTCCCTTCCTGTCCTTGACCAGCCGGATCTTGGCATTCCTGGAGCTTTACCAGCCCGGCAAGACCAGTTCATGCACCGACCCAGCTTTTACAGCCGCTGCTTCAGCATCGGCACAAAGGAGGCCAGGACGGGGGGACACTGGGGGGACACTGCAGGGAGCGAGAGCCAGGGGTGGGAAAGGGAGAAGGACTTTTTGGGATCCTGCTCTGCGGAGACCCCGCTGAGGGGTGAGCCTGAACCTCCATCCCTGCTCTGAGCCCTGTCCCAGATCTGCTGCCCAAAGAGGATGGGGCAGGGAGGAGCTGGCCCAAAGGGACCCCAGCCAGCTCTGACACCTCTCCAGTGAGGCTCTCTCCGGGCTTTTCCCCACTTTGGGGGGCTCTTGAGCAATCAGCCACCCTCTAACCCTCCCTGACATCCCCGTTACTCACTGTGCTGGTGGCTTGACCAGCAACAGCCCAGTGGCACAGCAGTGTCCCCAAGCACAGGAGGGAGCCAAGGAATGTTCAGGTGTCTTGTCCCTCTCTTGTCCCCCTCCTGGCTCTGCTCCAGCTTCCTCCTGGATCTGTGGATCCTCCATTTCCCTTCTCAGGACAAAGAATGGGAGCACACAGAGGCGAGGGGATCAAAACCAAGGGTCGTGTCCCTCCTTTCCCTTCCCACGGCGCTGGGACAGGGACAGCTCCAGGCTCACACTGTTCATGGGTCATTCCCTGCCTGGACACCCATTTTCCCAATAAAAAAAAAACTTCATTTCCCCTTTTTCTAAAGCCTGGAAAAACAGGGGGTGAAAGCAAAAAAAGTTCTTGGAGCAGGAAGGACCAGAAGCCAGACCAGGTCTGCAAGTGATAAAATTTTATTACAAAATAGGAGATGGATCAATATTCCTGGGGGAGTTTGCGGGGGGAGAGGGGTTCTGTAACAAACACAGCATCCCAGGAAAAGAAATCTTCCCCCACACACATTTTCCAGGTCCCAATTTCTTCCCCATTGTGTTCATCTTGGATAATAAAGGATCACCTGGAAGAACCCACGAAGTCACACAGCACTTTTGGCCTATTTACAGCAATTTTCTCCCCATTATCAAACAAAGGTGAGGCACCCACATTCCAGCATTTGATCCACTCCTTGCAAAGCTTTTCCAAAATGTCCCAGGGGACCGGGGATGGAGGGACCTTTATTTGTCATGACTGTCACGTGGCTCCATCAGCACCACTCTCCTTTCCCCGGGTTTCTCCCCAAAAACAGCTGCCCTCGACCACTAATACAAACCCAGAGCTGTCCACTCTGTCCATAGAAAAAAAAAAAAGGAATAAAAGCTGAGGATTTGCTGTGGTTTTCATGTTTAAAAACAAAATATTGTTGCATAGAGAAGCATTTGCATGTGAGGAGTTTGCATACAGAGCAGTGGGTGGGTGCCAGAACACTTCTGCCCCTCATCAAATTAAAAAAAATAATATATATTTATATATTTACACACAGAGAGTGCAGGGAAGGACAAGCAGAGGCTGTAGGGAAAAATATTCCCAAGATTAGCAGGAAAATTATGTCCAATTCCCTTCGGATTTCAAGCTGCCTGTTGGTGGGTTTGGCTTTGTACTGGTTTTTAGCAAACAGGTTTTGGGCTCCATCAGCATCACAGGGTGGGGAAAGAGGGGAATTAGGGATGGGAAGAGGAGGGGGAAGAGATCCCTCTGAGAGGGCCACGGGTGGGGCTGATGGTGGCACAGTGGGGACCCTGTGCCTTGTGGTTTGCCTCCTGCACTGGGGATGTTCAACCACAAAGGATGCCCCAAAAAACCATCTTGGAGCACGGAGGCTGGGGCTGAGGGCTGGGAAACTGTTCCAACTGTTGGGAAAACCACCCAGCAGCTCCATGGCCTTCCCCTCCTCCGTTCCCACCCTCCCTGGTGGCACGGGGAGTTCCTGGCTAAAGAGCCACGGGGAGGAGTCACCGCAGAGCTGGACCACGGTCCGCCCCAAAGCCTACAGCACGCCACCAAAGCCTTCCTGCCCTCCTCTCCTGTCAGACACACCGATGGGATTGGCTCTGTTTATCCAAGGAAAAGGCCAAGCAGGAATCCAGCAGTGGCTTTGGGGGTGTGAGAGAGGAGCGGCCTCCAAATCCCAACCTGACCGTGCCACGGCCCAGCGTGGCCCATCCCACGCATCAATCGGTGCGCCGCCTGAATTTATCCAAGGAAAAATAAGAGAGGAGGAGGAGGAGGAGGGTGTGGAACAAGTCAATATCCTGCTGGACACGGCAGGCCCATTATTCGGTCCTGATTTATTTACAACTCTCACAGCTGGTCTCAGAACTGGCTCTTGTTGTGCCCAAATTTAAGCCCTGGAAGGCTTTGGAGAAGAGGGACGTGCATCCCACGGGATGGGGGAAGGAGCTTAGGGAGCTGGGGGTGGTGAACCTGTGAGGTAGTCATGTGATTCCACTCTGAACAGCAGGATTTATTGGAATTTGTTTCCAAGATGCTTTTTTCCCTTCTTTTTCCCCCCCTTTTCCCATCTGATGGAACGGCAACAGCACAGGCCCAGTGGGACCGGCAGCCACCGAGTCCTCGTGGGGGGATTTTGGAGAAGGGCACCACGGGTGGATTCTGGGACACCAGACCTTCAGCAGTGGCTCTTCTGCTGTCCCCCAGTTGGCTTCAAAGCCACGCTGGTCCTCCCAGAGACACCTGAAGTCCAAATTTCACTTGGAAGCAGAAATGCTAAGGACACAACCATAAAAACCCGGCCAGGCAGGGCAGGTGCTCACAGTCCCAAGCTGGCTGCCAGGAATGGGCTCAGTGGGACACAGGTGACGCTTCTGTCACCTGCTCTTGTGCTGCCCCTTGTTTGAAGGGGGAGTTTGTCACAGGTCTGTTCTTCTATGCCCCCACAGAGACTGGGATTGTCACCCCCAACAGCCCTGGGCATAGCTCCTGTTCTGGCACGGCCCCAGTGCCACATCCATGGTCACACCAGGGGGGAAAATGTCACATCCACCACCTTGCCATGGGACAGTGCCACATCCATGGTCACACCAGAGGAGACAGGGACATATCCATGGTCACACCAGGAGGGACAGTGCCACATCCATGGTCACACCAAGGGGGACAGTGCCAAATCCATGGTCACACCATGGAGAACAGAGCCATATCCATGGTCACACCTTGGGGAACAGTGTCACATCCATGGTCACACCTTTGGGGGACAGTGTCACATCCATGGTCACATCTTTGGGGACAGTGTCACATCCATGGTCACACCAAGGGGAGTCAGTGTCACATCCATGGTCACACCAGGAGGGACAGTGTCCCATCCATGGCCATGCCATGGGGGACAGCGCCACATCCATGGTCACACGTTGGGGAACTGTGCCAAATCCATGGTCACACCATGGCACCGGTGCCACATCCATGGTCACACCAGGGGGGACAGTGCCACATCCATGGTCACACCAGGGGGGACAGTGCCAAATCCATGGTCACACCATGGAGAACAGAGCCATATCCATGGTCACACCTTGGGGAACAGTGTCACATCCATGGTCACATCTTTGAGGACAGTGTCACATCCATGGTCACACCATGAGGGACAGGGCCATATCCATGGTCACACCATGGCACCGGTACCACATCCATGGTCACACCATGGGGGGACAGTGCCACATCCATGGCCATGCCATGGGACAGGTGCCACATCCACGGTCACACAGTGTCACATCCATGGCTGTGCCATGGGGCTGTCCAAGAAAGTCCAAGTGAGACCTGTCACAGCCAAGCTGTCACATCCTCCCGGGCCTCACCAAAGGGGCAAAACCCATCCCAAAAGGCCTCGGGACACAAAGTCACTCCTGAATGACAAATAAATAGCAGGACTGCCGGAAGACAGCCCTTGGGAAACCAAGCTCCATGGCCCCGGTGCCACCAGGAGCCTCGCCAGGAGAGCAGGCTGCAATCAGGGCTCGTTAGAAATGAGCTGGGGGGTTGCAGTCTCGTGTAAAACCAGACAGAGTCAGGGCCAGGCCGGCAGGGGCTCTCCTGCCGCCTCGGTTGATCGCGGCGCGGGGTCGTTCCTATGTACAGGCTCTTCCCTGGGAGAAGGGGAGAGTTTGAGCTGCTCTCGGAGAAGCGGGAAGGGAGGTGGCTCCTAATTCTGGTGCCTCTTCATGTGCAGGGCCAGGTGGTCGGAGCGGGAGAAGCTGCGGTCGCAGTCCGAGCAGCGGAAGGGTTTAATGCCCGTGTGCTTGCGGAAGTGCCGGGTGAGCTCGTCCGAGCGGGCGAACTTCCAGGTGCAGCCTTCCCACGTGCACTTGTAGGGCTTCTCGCCTGCCCAGGGGACAGCCACAGGTCACACGTGCACCCAGCCCCCCAAAAACACCCCCCGGCCTCTGAAGACGCCCACCTTCGTGGCTGTGCCCCGCGTGCGCAGCCCAGAGCCGCTGAGGGACCGTGGACTGAGCTGCACCACCCAGCTCTTGTCCCGCTGCAGCCCCTGCCCAGCCTCCCAGAAACACCCCAAGCCTCCGGGAGACTCCTTAACCCTAACCCTAACCCTAGCCCTAGCCCTAACCCTAACCCTAACCCTGACCCTGACCCTAACCCTAACCCTAACCCTGACCCTAACCCTAACCCATTTCCTTGGCACTGCCAGGGCTCCCCAGAGCACACAGCCCAGAGCCACTGAGGGACTGAGCTGCACCGACCAGGTCCTGTCCCTCTTCACCCCCTCCCACTTTGCCTTCTAGTGCTCTTCAAGTTCCTCTTGGATTTTGGAGCATTTCTGGCTAAAAACCACTTGTGAATTAGTTGGGGGTTTTTTTTAAATAAAAAGACAAAAATTCCTAAGGAAGGTGTGAGTGGTGGGAGGCACCAGGAGGAAGACAGGGCTCTAAATTGAAATTTCAATCCCAAAAATCTAAATTTTTTTGAAACCGCCATCCAATGTTGGTGGTTGCCCCTTCGCTGGAAGTGCCCAAGGCCAGGTTGGATGGGGTTTGGAGCAACCTGGTCTAGTGGAAGACATCCCTAAAGGATCAGCCAGCCTTAAAAGACCCTCCCCAAAGCCAAACCATGCCAGGATTCCATGACCTAACGCTCCACACCTCCAAGTTCCCCTGCCAGCAGCTCTGTACACAAGGTATTGTGTTTCCCTCAGAGCACTCAGGTGATGTCATCCCCGTGCCCTCTCCCCTCCCTCCCAAACACACCCATTCCCGACCGAAATCCATTCACCCAGGCACCCTCCCCGCCAGCTGGGAACTGGGCTGGAAAAGCCTGCGGCCGCTTCCAGCCAGGCCACGGGGCTGAACCCTGGCTGCAGCCCTGTCCCCACGCAGGGCGTGGTGCTCTCAAATATTAGTGCTGCTCTTAACAGCCTGAACAAGCAGGCAGAGTTCAGGGAATGTGCTGACATTCCCGACCTCAAATATTTACCCTTTCCGGGGCCAATTGCCGGGCGCAGCGGCGCGGCGGGAGCGCACGTCTGCACGCAGCACGCGTGCACGGGCATGTGTGCCCTGCCCTGCCGCGCTTCCAGGGATTCCTCCCTCCCCACGCTTCCAGGGACACCCTCCCGTGCTTCCAGGGAGCCCTTTCTCCCACAGGCTGCTCCACGGAACCAAGGAATCCTGGAACAGCTCGGCTTGGAAAAGCCCTTATTGTTCCACCCAGACCAGGTTCCACCAACCTCCAGGGATTCCTACATCAACTTCTAGGGATTCCTTCCTCTCCACGCTTCCCAGGGAGCCCTTCCTCCCACAGGCTGCTCCACAGAACCAGGGAATCCTGGAATGCCTTGGCTTGGAAGGGACCTTAAAGCCCATCTTCCCCAGACCAGGTTCCACTAGATCCACCTTCCACTAAATCCACGTCCTATCCAACCTGGCCTTGAATAATCCCAGGCCTGTGAAGGCCACGTTTGGCCAGGGAAATGAAATCAGCCACAGCAAGGTCTCCAGTGCCTTGCTCGCAGTGGATAAAACACAAAATCACGGACACATGAACCTGCAGGAGGCAGAGAAGCATGAGCACATCCTGCTCCTTCAAAAACCCCTGTGTGCTGCTCCCTGGGAAAGGGAGGGGGACTTTTACTGCTCAGGTAAACACAGCACTTGCAGAGGATTTACAAGGAGTTGGTGGCGGTTTTATGGGACTTGGGACATGCCAAGACAAAGGCAGGATTTTCCCAAAGGAAGGATTTTCCCAAAGGCAGGATTTCCCCAAAAGCAGGATTTGCCCCAAGGCAGGATTTTCCCAAAGGCAGGATTTTCCCAAAGGCAGGATTTGCCCCAAGGTAGGATTTTCCCAAGGTCGGATTTTCCCAAAGACAGGATTTGCCCCAAAGGCAGGATTTGCCCAAAGGCAGGATTTTCCAAAAAGCAGGATTTGCCCCAAGGCAAGATTTCCCAAAGGCAGGATTTTCCCAAAAGCAGGATTTGCCCCAAAGGCAGGATTTTCCCAAAGGCAGGATTTCCCCAAAGGCAGGATTTTCCCAAAAGCAGGATTTGCCCCAAAGGCAGGATTTTCCCAAAGGCAGGATTTCCCCAAAGGCAGGATTTTCCCAAAAGCAGGATTTGCCCCAAAGGCAGGATTTTCCCAAAGGCAGGATTTCCCCAAAGGCAGGATTTTCCCAAAAGCAGGATTTGCCCCAAAGGCAGGATTTTCCCAAAGGCAGGATTTCCCCAAAGGCAGGATTTTCCCAAAAGCAGGATTTGCCCCAAANAAAGGCACGATTTTCCCCAAAGGCAGGATTTGTCCCAAGGCAGGATTTGCCAAAGGCAGGATTTGCCCCTTGCAGCCCAGACATTGTTCCCCCCAGGTCACCGGGCTGGGTCAGCCCCACCGAAGCCATTTGCTTTCAGACAATGCCAGGTTGATCTCCAGGACGGAAACGCAGGGTTTTCCATTGTCCCAGCATTCCCATTGTCCCAGGAGCTGGCTGCCTCTCCCAGGACAGCACGGCAGGGCGGGCTCAAACAAAGGATCCGAGGTGGCATTCCCGGCCCAGGGGTTTATGTTTAACCTCACAATGGCACCCAGGAAATGAATGGTGGCTCCAGGAGAGGAAAACACCCGGCCCATGGCAACGGGAAACCACAAGGAAAGAGCTCCCAGATCATGGACTTCTCAGGCAGGGAATGGGAGAAGGGACATTTTTAACCCTTTGGGTGATGGGGCTGAGGCAGTTGCAGCTCTGGTGATGAGCTCAGTGAGGCTCAGGCCTCCAAAGCAAAACACGAGACTTAAAAACTTTGGATGCAGAGATCCTGGGCCAGGATCATGGGATGGTTCTAGACTGGATTCACCCCACACCACCACCAGTTCTCCTGACTCCTCAGCTCACACCCTCCCTCCCCTCTCCACCCTTCGGGAAGGAGGCAAAGCCACTTGGATTTCCTGCCTGATTACTGGGAAACCTGGAAAAACCACAGAGTTTTCCTGGATTTTAAACCCACACAAGTCTTCCTGGGTACATCTTTATAGGTGATAGGTAAGGAGGCACCCAACTCATGGATCCTGTCCTGGGCACAGAGCTCCCAACAGAAGGGACAAGAGATATTTAATCTAATTTAATTTTAAAGCTCTGATTCCAGACTGTGATAAATCCCTACCAGCACCCAGCTCTGGGATGACATCCTTCCCCTTCCTTTTTTTCCACCCCTTCCGTGCTGCTTTCCAGCCCTCTCCTGCCCAGCCCCTGCCAAAGAAATATCGTGGCTCATGCACAAAGTGAAATTCTTTGTTTGAAGGGCTGATAAGGGGAGGAAGGAATGGAGCCAAGAGCAAGAACCAATTCCCAGCCGCAGAATGGGGTTTGGTCGTTGTTCATAAAAAAGAGAAGTGAACTCTGGGCCCGGCTTAATTGCTCTCAGTAAAGATCAGCCCTCCTATAAAAGAGATTTATGAGGGCACTGATGGTTCCTGGACTACCTGGGGATCTGATAACGTTTCAGGTATAATAAATGCCTTAATGAGGGCGCCGGGGCTTGAATGCAGAGTGTCACGGAGCTGGGATCAGCCCGGGGAGCCGTGCTGGGAGCTGCTCCGAGCTGGGGTCCCTGTTTGCACCCTGGGGAATGCTCCCTGCATGGACTGGGAGCCCTTCCCTGTGTGGGTTCAGGGGGAGCGGGACCCAAGGAGACACGAGGAGTTCCTCCCTCTCCTTGGGAGCCACCGAGGGGCCCTGGTCTCCTCCGAGATCCTGAACCTGCAACACAGGACTCACGCAACCTGCCTGCAGGATCAGCAGGATCAGCCCCAGGTAGCTGATCTCAAGGGAACATCTCAAGGGAAGAGCTCAGAGTGACAAAAAAATCACAGAATCAAAGAACAGATCAGGTTGGGAGGGACCTCAAAGCTCATCTTGCACCACAGTAACTTCCACTGTGCCAGGCTGCTCCAAGCCCTGTCCAGCCTGGCCTTGGACAATTCCAAGTGGCAGCCCCAGCTTCTCTGGGCACCCTGTGCCAGGACCTCCTCACCCTCCCAGCCAAAAATTCCTCCCCAGTATCCCATCCAGCCTTGCCCTTTTTGGGGGGGTTTGGTGCCCAAGGCTGGCAGTATTTCCTGGAGCTGCTCTTACCTGTGTGAGTCCTCTGATGTGCCTTCAGGTGGGAGCTCTTGGTGTAAACCTTCGAGCAACCTGAAAGGACAGAAAAAAGCACAATTTCTCTGTGAGAAAGGGGCCCTTGCTCAAACAAACTCTGATATTTGAGGGGAGGGACAGAGCTGGGCCATGCAAATAAGCCTGGCTTGGGCTCAGCATTAACTAGAGCGTTTGCTCTTAGGCAGACAGACTTTAACATCTTCCCCTGCACCCATGGGAATTGTGCTGGGAACTGGAGGGGAGTCAAGCACAGAGGTTCAAACCCCCCCTTCCAGCATGAGGATGAAAAGACTCAATTCCCCCACATTTCTGGCCCTGTGCTGCCCTGTCTCTCAGGGTTCCAGTCACAGCTGATATCACTTTGCAAGGCTGGGTTTTGGAACAGTCCTGGCCCAGCAGACGTGGTACAAACGTTCCAGGAAGCAGGAAACAGCCAAGGACAGTCACAATTTGGCTTCCAGGTCCCAGAACAGAGCCAGGGGGAAGTGTTTTTACAAGATCAGCATGAACAGGTTTCATCAAAGACAGGGTTTAACAGAAACACCATGACCGGGGAAAAGTTCCAACAGTGAGTGTCTCAAAACGAGTCAGGTTTGATTCCTCCTGAAGTTTCAGCTCGATAAAGCTTAAGGAAGCCTCTGCCCTTTCTGGCTCTGCTGCTTTGTGTTTTGATGAGGACATTCAAATATGAATTTGAATTTTTATGACCTGCACAAACAGCATGGGTACATTTTTCATCCCAGTGTTTCCACCCAGCCCAAAGGAGCCTCTTGCCCAGGATCAGCCCTTGCTCCCATGCTGCTCAGGTGGGGCAGGAGCTGCTTTTCCTCTAATGCTTGGATAAAATTCTTCATTTAAAAAATTAAATGCAAAATTTCCCCTTTCTTTTATCTAAAAGGAACTCACAGGAAAGATGAGGTAAGACTATTTACAACAGCAGGTAGTGATGGAACAAGGGAGAATGAGTTGACATGGAAAGAGAGTATGGTTAGATGGGACAGTGGGAAAAAACGTTCCCCTGTCCCAGGCTGCTCCAGCCTGGCCTTGGGCACTGCCAGGGATCCAGGGGCAGCCCCAGCTGCTCTGGGCACCCTGTGCCGGGGCCTGCCCACCCTCACAGGGAACAATTCCTGCCCAATATCCCATCCAGCCCTACCCTCTGGCACTGGGAAGCCATTCCCTGTGTCCTGTCCCTCCCTCCCTTGTCCCAGGTCCTTCCAGCTCTCCTGGAGCCCCTTCAGGCCCTGGAAGGTTCTGGATGGGGGCTTTACAAACAGGTCTCCCACGTTCACCTGGTTCCAGGTGTGAAGTCTCCAAGCCCCCTTCACTTCCTCACACAGACCAGGTTGGTGAGAATTCCTTACTATTATTCCTGACTGGAGTCACCTCCAGCTGAACCTTCAAGAGAGGGATCACATGGATCCCTGCTCCATCTCTGCATGTACAGGTCCAGGATTTATTCAGCACAAATTAGGGTATTTTTCTTTTTTTTTTCTCTTTTTTTTTCTTTTTTTTTT
>VXBQ01005015.1:15889-36516 GCA_013400175.1 Phainopepla nitens
TTTTTTTTCACCACAGACCAAAATGCTGCTAAAACAGCTTTGCCTTGGTGCAAATCCTGCAGGATGAGCCTCTGAGCAGTCAGATACAAGGAATCTGTCTCAGGTCTAATTCCACCTCTCATGTCCTCACCATGACCAGCAGAAGGTAAAAAATTCAGCACAAGCCATCAACCACTGGCAGCTTCTGGCTCAGATCATCCTGATCCACAGGATGCCAGAGAGTGGGAAGGTGTAAGCACAGAAAGATCTCTCTCAGCCTGTAATGTTCTTCTGCAGTTCCTGGCATCGTGGCTGGAGACAGGATCTGGAGCAGGCAGAGCCTCTGGGCTGANNNGCCTCTGGGCTGACCTCCAGCCGCTCCCATGCCATGGAAAGAGTCCATAAATCTCACAGGAGGCAGTTAGGAAGTGACTTTCCTCATTCACACACCCCCCTGGGAAAACTGTTTGCTAATCCACAACTGGTCAGCACCGGGGATCAGCCCAGGAAGTGGGAGGTGTGTCCTGGCTCCGGGAGTGGCCATTTCCAAGCCCTCCCTGGCATCTCTCAAGAGGGTTTGCTTCCCTGGTGTGTGTCATGGAATCCCAGACTGGTTTGGGTTGGAAGGAAAGCTCATGCAAGTTCCCCCCCTACCATGGGCAGGGACCCCATCACTGTCCCAGGTTGCTCCAAGCCCTGTCCAGCCTGGCCTTGGACACTCCCAGGGATCCAGGAGCTGCCACAGCTGCTCTGGGCTGATCCCCAGCTTGGGGCCTTGGAGCAAACTGGGACAGTGGAAGGTGTCCCTGCCCATGGCAGGAGGTGGGATGACATGGCCTTCAAACGTCCCTTCCAACCCAAACCACTCCATGATTCCATGATCTCTCTCCCAAATGTGAGGGGTTGCCAGAGCTTCAGAGGACCAGAAGCAAAACTGAACGGGGCCACCACTCCTTGTCCCTCCTGCCAAGGAGGGGAAAAGCAGCTCCTGCCCCAGCTGAGCAGGACGGGAGCAAGGGCTGATCCTGGGCAATGCCCTTCCACAGCTCCTGCTGCAGCACATGGAGCCCTGGAAGGGTGGCACAGGGATATTCAGCTCATTGCCTCGTTGGAAGATCAGAACTCGCAGAGAGAGTCCAGCAGGGCTCTTGGTGCGAATTCCTTGCTGGTTTTCCACCCACTGTGAGAGAGAGGGAAAGGAAGGGTCAGTGGGAATGGCAGAGTGGCTTCATGTGGCTGCTGGGGGTTGGGAAAGACCAGAGCGAAGCAACAGCTCAGGAGCAGATTCCAGGAGCAGATTCCCAGGAGCACATTCCAGGAGCAGATTCCAGGAGCAGATTCCAGGAGCACATTCCAGGAGCAGATTCCCAGGAGCAGATTCCCAGGAGCATCCCTGGCTTTGCAGGAGCTCTCTACCTTGCTGAGTTGCTTCTGTCAGAGTGTAAAGGGAGAGGGAAGGAGGACAAAACAGGAACCATACTGTGCTGGTGGGATCAACCTCTTCTACACCCTCCCACTTCCCTGGGGCTCCATCCACAGCTTCATCCCAAGAGGATCTCGGATTATCCTCCCTGGAGACTCCCACCCATCCTCGGGGCGCCAAGAGACCCCCAAAGCCCCCCTGAGCCCACCTGGGTAGTCACAGTGGTGGATCCTCCTCTTCTCCAGCTCGGGGTTGTTGCGCCGGTTGTACTTGGGGGGCTGCATCACGATGTGCCCCTGGGAGAGGCCCCCGACGCCGTTGGGCACCGGGGGCATCTGGGATGACTGGACCAGCTTCAGTCCAAAAGTGGCTTCGTAGGACGGCGGGGGAGAGATGGTGTTGATGAGCTCGGGTTGGTTCTCGGGGCTGCCGGGCTGCGAGTTGGGGGGCGAGGGGGGCAGAGTCACCCCCGGGGCAGGGTAGAACTGCCCGGGGATGTTCCCGAAGCTTCCCTGTCCCTGGGCCACGTGTGGGTACTGCTTGAGGGGCCCTGCCGGCTGCACAGGTCTGTGTGCCACGCTGGCCACGGAGCCCGTGGACATGGTGACCCCGCTGAGGCAGCTGATGGCCGTGGTGCTGCTGGAGGAGGACGCCAGGCTGGGAATGTCGGCGCCGGCGGCGCCCAGGGGCAGCTGGAAGAGCTGGGATTGCTGTGGTGGGGCAGGCGCCGGGATCTCCGCGGGCATCTCCTGCTTGATGAAGATGTTGTTGACCGACTGGGGCATGCTGAACACGCTGGTGAAGTCAGGCAGGGTCTGCGTGGGGCCCGCCGAGGACGAGCAGGGCTGGGAGAAGCCGGCGCCGGGCTCGGTTTTGATCTGCGGGAAGGGGGCCATGGGCTTGGGGGGCCGGTAGAGCCCCGTGCGCAGGTGGGTGGTGTCGGGCAGGATGACGTTGATGTTCACGCTGTAGGGCGTGGAGCTGGGCTTCTCCGTGGAGAAGAACTCGTCCACCACCGAGGCGCTCTCCCGGCGGTACTTCTTGTCCGGGAGCATCGGGACGGGCGGCACCTCGCTGGACAGGTACTTGTCCATCTCCGAGCGTGCCTGCGGCAAAAACACGGACACGGGAGCTGGGAAAGGTGACCTTGACACCCAGCGGGGGAGGCCAGTGTCTGACAGGGATTTGAGCGAGCAGGAAATGGAGGCAGCAGCAGGAACAGCCCAGGAACCCGAGCGGAGGTGATTTAGCTCCGGGTCTGACTCAGCCAGACTCCCCAGGGCTGAATCAGCGTCCTCTGCCCCACTTTCCCCCTCCCTATCTCCCTGATAACACGGGGCAGCCGGGAGAGGATGAAGGTAGGACAGAAATCAAACCTGATAAAGGGAGGCAAGCTCTGGGTGCAAAGCTTTGGCCACACAAACAGCAGGACTGAGCACTACGAATGGGATGAATCCAGCCAGGATCACACCTCAGGCATGTTGGATCTGCAGCACACCTTGGACATGCTGGCTCTGGCCTCCTTTAAACTCAGCAGCCTGAGGAGTGTTTTATTCTGGGACAGTCTCTTTAATGAACTGAGGAATTCCAGGACAATTAATCTTTAATTAATTGGGAATAATTTGGGCCTAGAAATCTAAGCGAGGTTGCCACTAATTCAGTGCATTCTGAGCCTAAAATGAGAACAGTTCCTGCCTTCCTGCCTCACCTGGGCAGTGACTCACCCTAACCTTTGGGTTAGTTCTGGCTTTACAGAGCTGTTTTTACAAGCCTGGCTCCTCCAAGCTACCAGAACCTCTGGCTGTGGCTCCTTCCCCTCATGGTTCCTGCCTGCTGGGGCATCCCACTGGATCCAGGGCCAACATCCAGCACCCTGATGGAGCAATCCTTGAGGAAATTCATCTTCTGGCACTGGATGACTCATGTTCTGCTTGCTGTGGTTGCAGATCCCAGCACTAAAGCTCTTGTGCAGAGCTCCAGCCCGTAATTACGTGGTTCTCCAAGTGTCAAAGCCCTCATTCCTATGGAGAGCAGCTGGAAAACCACCAGGTTTCCCTGGCAGAGCCCAGAGCGCACTCCAGGAGCGGGAGCTGAGCTCAGCCCACGCCCTGAGCTGAGGTTTCCAGCCCTGAACTGTGTCACCACAGTGCCATGGGCCAAAGTCAGCCCTGCTGCCACCTCAGGGCTCTTAACAAAGCTGGGCGGGAGCCAAGAGATTTTCTCGCCCTTTCCAGGGAAAGGATCACGGAGCTTCCAGCTCATTCAAAGAGCCTTTGCACCTCTGGGAGCCGTGCTGGCAACACATGGCTGAGCTGGCCGTCACCCAGGCACGGGGACAGCCACAAATCCACCCTCTGCCACTGGGGAAGGAGCTCAGGGAGGCCGGGCTGGGAAGGGCCACGCTGGGGCAGGTGTGTGTACACAGCCTGCTGGGAATCCTACACCATCAGGGAATGGCTGTGTGTGGAAAAGACCTCTAAGGTCATCGAGCCCAACCGTGACATGTCTGTCCTCGTCAAACGTGGAGGTGCTGGAAGTTCCTGTCCTGGTTAAAGGAAGCTCAAACAGCCCCTCTGGAGAAGGAGCCCTCGCTCGGGCAGAGCCTAAAGCTGCTTGTGGAGTCACGGCATATCCCAGGTTGGAAGGGATCCACAAGGATCATCCAGTCCAGCCCCTGGTCCTGCACAGACACCCCAACAATCCCAAAGTGATTGACCGAACCCTCCTGCAGCTCTGGCAGCCTTGGGGCCGTGCCCATTCCCTGGGGAGCCTGGGCAGCGCCAGCACCCTCTGGATGAGGAACCTTTCTCTGATATCAACCTAACCCTGCCCTGGCCCAGCTCCAGCCATTCCCTGGGTCCTGTCCCTGGTGCCTGCCCTCCCTCTGTACCCCGAGGTATCAGCAGGAGGCAGGGAAGGGACAGGAGAGCTGCACCTCCATTCCATCCTCATGGAGAGCTCCCACCCTCGAGTCCCTCCTTGCTCCCAGTGCAGGTTCCCTCCTTCAGGAGAACCATGGCAAGGCCTCGGGGAGCCCAGCCCGGGCACTCCTGGCAGCCAGGCTGGCACAGGCCAGGTTCCCTCGGGAGAACCATGGCAAGGCCTCGGGGAGCCCAGCCCGGGCACTCCTGGCAGCCAGGCTGGCACAGGCCAGGTTCCCTCGGGAGAACCATGGCAAGGCCTCGGGGAGCCCAGCCCGGGCACTCCTGGCAGCCAGGCTGGCACAGGCCAGGTTCCCTGGGGAATCAGCTCGCCCCGGGCAGCTCGGGATGCCGCACATTCCTGAGCTGTGAACGGCCCCACTTGGCAGGAGCAGGGGCAGGGCAGGGTGCTGGGTGCCTTTTCCTTCCACACTTCCCTTATCTCTGGCATTTCACTTTCTCACCTCCAGTTCCCAAGGGAAGGGCCTTCTGCGGCAGGGGACCAGGCAGGAACAGAAATGGGGAAAGGTGTGGAGCTCAGGGGGCCTTTCCAAACCAAAGGAGTCCATGGAGGGCCCCAATTGCCACGGAGGGCCCTTGTTTGGTGTCACCCAACCTCCCTTCCTCCAGAACCACCCCTCCCTGCAGAGCACAGTCTTTTCCTGGTCTTTCCATTAAAAAGCCACAGTAATTCCCCCTCAGGCTCCTGGAGAAAGGGGTGGTAAGGGACAGCAGTGGCTGTCACCAGCCAGGAGGATACCAGCCCTGCCCCTCTGCTCTGTATGTGTGCAGAACCTGGATAACAACAATCCCACCCCATGGAATTCTCCACTATTCAGGAATCCCCAAGCACCAGAGTCCTTCCCACAGGGAGAAATGGGAACTTTGTGTTTGTGGCCCAGCAACACCTGGAAAACACTGCCCGGCCTGGTGCTGGCACCTCTGGCCCCAAAGCACTTCCCAACCAGCGTCCCATCCAAATCCAGCAGTTGAGGGAGCTGGGAAGGCTCAGCCTGGAGCAAAGGAGGCTCAGGGGGGCCCTTGTGGCTCTGCACAAGTCCCTGCCAGGAGGGGACAGCCGGGGGGGTCGGGCTGTGCTCCCAGGGAACAGGGACAAGAGGAGAGGGAACAGCCTCAGGCTGGGCCAGAGCAGGCTCAGGGTGGATATTGGGGAAATCTTCCCCAAAAAGGGTTGTCCAGCGCTGGCTGGAGTCCCCATGGCTGGAGGGATTTAACAGCTGTGTGGATGTGGCACTTGGGGACATGGGTCAGTGGTGGCCTTGGCAGCACTGAGGGAATGGTTGGACCTGGTGGTCTTAGAGGGCTTTTCCAAATTAAACAATTCCATGATCCTACAAAGTCCTCAGCTCAGGATCAGCACAACTGAGGTGACCAAGTGCCACTCAAGCACTCAGATGCCCCTGGCTGTCACTGCTGTCACAGCTGCTGGGATCCAGCCTGTGGGGACACACAGGCCGTGCAGGTGACAGTGACACACTGACACAGCGGACTGCCAGAGATGGAGGGACGTGTCCCAGCTGGAAGTGGGGCTGGAAGGAGGGAATGGATAGGAGTGGGAATGGGGAGTGGGGAATGTCCCAGCTCAATCTCTGAGGACTTCTGTGTTTCCTCTTCCCAAGAGGAGCAGGAGGATGCAGGGGAGGGAACGAGGGAGGCCACTCACCTCCAGGATGAGCGGTGGCATCCGCTGCTCCATCCTCATGGGGTGTAGCTGTGGGAGGCAGAGCTGGGTTAATGGGGTGTCCTCCCAAGCTTGCCACCACAAAGACCCCCACCAAAATCCCCTGGCCAAGGAGGGCTCCCCAGAGCCTCCCACGGCCTCCCAGAGCCCCCCAGGGTCTCCAGGTGTCCCCCCTGCCAGTGGTGTCTCCTCCCACCCCACACCCCACGACATGGAAGCAGCTGGTGGTTGCCCACCGGGGGTTGATGGTTGCCCACCACAGTTGGAGCCTGCCCAAGGAGGAACAGGTAAGCCCCTTTGGAAAGAAGAGACAGATGGGAAGTACAGAGCTCTCCCAAGGAGACTGAGGCACAGCACCTTAAATCCCTTTACCATCCCCACACAGATGACAGTGTGCTCACAGATGTCCTGCACCTCTCCCTTCTCCTGCCTCTGCCTCTCCCAGATTCCCACAGAGGGCTGAGGGCTCTTCCCAGATCTCTCACACCCAGATCCTTTCTCCAAGGTCAGTGTTCCAAACAGGCCACAGTCCTCCAGCCCCAAGAAGAGGGGAAGAGACCTGGGATTCCTCCAAATCCCAAGCCAATATTCACCAGCCTCCTGTGGGCTCATTCTCATTCCACATCCTTCTCCCGCTCACTTCCAGGAGAATTTCAGATCCCAAAGCTGGAGAACCTATATCCTCTGCCTGTCCCCCCTCCCATGGGATGGCAAGGAATGGTCAGCCCATCCCTTCCTCCCTGCCTGGCAGCCACAGGCAAGGAATGAACCATTTTCTGGCTCTTTTTTGGGAAGGATGGAACTTATCTCACACACAGGGTGCTCAGTTCATCCCAACAGTGCACAAGATGTGAGCTGATGGGGAAGGATCTCAGAGCCTTCAAGATGAAGAGCCACCAGGTTATAAGTGGGATCATGGGCCCAGTTTCCCTCACAGTCACTGGCCAGGCCATCCCTGCCATCACTGGAGAGTGGGATGGGGGCAGGAGGCACCAGGCAACACCGAGTGCGGGGCCACAGCTCCAGCAGCCACCACGGAGGCATGGAGCAGCAGCTCAGGGAGAAGGGGAAACACCAACAAACCTTCTGGGAGTCCAGGGGGACTGGGATCATTCACAGAATCCCACAATGGTTCAAGCTGGGAGGGACCTCAAAGCTCATCCCGTCCCACTGTCCCAGGCTGCTCCAAGCCCCGTCCAGCCTGGCCTTGGGCACTGCCAGGGATCCAGGGGCAGCCCCAGCTGCTCTGGGCACCCTGTGCCAGGGCCTGCCCACCCTCACAGGGAGGAATTCCTTCCCAGTATGCCACCTAAACCCAGTCTCTTTGATTTGCAGCCGTCTTTATGTGGCCAGGAGGGGAAAGCCAACAAGAAACTCCTCTCATACAGGCAAAGCACTGAATTCTGGGGAGATTTTCCCCCCAAAGTCACACAAGTTTGATCCTGGAGAAGCATCTCCTCAACTTGGCAGAGAAAGAAAACCAAAATAAAAATGAGGAGAAGGCACAAACCAGCACTTTTCCCACTCCAGTAAGGCCACTGGACACCAGTTTGTGTCACTGGACCAGCAGTGTTACACTCAGCACACCCAAACCTGGTGACCAAAATTCCCTGGAGGATGGGATAACCTCAGGAGCAGCCCCTGGGAGAGCTGGGGGATGTGAAGCCCTCAGCCTCAGTAAAACCAGTGGCTCGATGAAGAGAGCAGTGCCATCCCACCTCTCCAGAGTGGATTTCCCAGGGTCAGATTTTCCAGTGGTTCATAGGGGTGGGCATGAGCCCCTCCACCCCTGCCAGTTCCCATAAATCCTGCAGGAGCCTGGGATTTATCCCTGGATCAGATGTCCCAGGCTGGGGGAGCTGTTATCAGCACAGAGATCGATTCAAGCAGAGTCCAACACAAACATTTCTTGGCAGGCCCCAGATAAACCCGGATTAAGCACAAGCAGGGAGAGCCGGGCTGGGGCTGGCCGGGCGGGGTGGGACGTGGCTGTCCCCTGCTTAAACACCTCCTAATCCGCAGGTGATAAATGACAAACGGCCCGAGGAACATCAGGTGTTGTCACCACCCGGCAACGCCAGGGGACGAGGAGGGAAATCGGTGTTTGCTAAACAGGCAAGGGCTCTGAAGGGGGCACGGGGAGGGCTGGGGGGCACGGCGGGGGAATTGCACNTGGGGACAGGGGGGCAAGAAAAATGTCACCTGTGCCCATGCTGGGCAGCCAAGAGCATCCAGCCCTGGGGCCCAGCATCAGAGGGATGTGGAACTGCTGGAATAAATCCACAGGAGCTGCTCCCAGGGCTGGGGCCAGGCTGGGAGAGCTGGGGGTGCTCAGAGAAGGCTCCAGGGAGAGCTCAGAGCCCCTGCCAGGGCCCAAAGAGGCTCCAGAAGAGCTGGAGGGGGCCTGGGGACAAGGCATGGAGGGACAGGACACAGGGAATGGCTTCCGAGTGCCAGAGGGCAGGGCTGGATGGGGTATTGAGCAGGAATTGTTCCCTGGGAGGGTGGGCAGGCCCTGGCACAGGGTGCCCAGAGCAGCTGGGGCTGCCCCTGGATCCCTGGCAGTGCCCAAGGCCAGGCTGGACACTGAGCCTCGAGCACCCCGGGATGGGGAAGGTGTGGGGTGATCTCAAATGTCCCCCCAACACAAACCACTCCGAGGCTCGCTGCTTCTCTGCCGTGGGGGTTCAGGGAAGGGGGGAGCAGCAGGACATGGCTCCTGGGGATTCATTCCCAGCCTGTGCTGGGATGAGGAGCACAGGTGTGGCACAACGGTCGTGCCACAGCCCAGCCGGGCTCTTTCTCCCGCGTGCACCTGCACGAAACTGCAGCCTCCAAGGGAATCAGCAAACAATGGGCAGGATAATCATCAATCAACCCCCCTGGCACGGCCCTGGCAGTGCCCCTTTGCAGGCTCACTTTATAAATAGCCTGTATTTATATCCAGATTTGGTTCAATATCAGCATTTATTGTCTCCTGGTTAAATATTGACCTGGGTAAATATTTGTTCCTCTGATCATTTGGGTTTGATACCGACCTGCATCGACGTTATTTTCTGTTTGTTCCTCAAGTCTCCTGGAACTCTCTGTAAAACGGGATTAGCAAAGAAAGCCCTGGGACTCTTCCTTTCAAGTGCCCAACGTCTGGCTGCTGTAAACAACAAAGCCATGTCCCAGGTGGAATCCCAGCTCCCGTGGGAATGTGCTGGGCCCAGGGAGGCCCTGGACAGGCTCCCCTGCTCGCTCAGTCCCGCAGGGGCTCGGAGCCACTCCAGGGTGAGGGGCTGCCCTCGAGGCACTCATGGATGGTTTGGGTTGGAAAACACCTCGGGGGTGATCCAAGTCCAAGGTTTACATCATCCACTCCAGACATTTCCCCTTTTCCTGCCTCAGTTCCCTGATGTGAGACCCCATCCTGCCCAGACCTGGGGGTTCAGAGCAGCTCCAGGATGAGGTGCTGCCCACAAATCATTCACGGAATTTCATTCCTTCTCCAGGTTTGTGCCCATGGATGGCCCAGGAGATGGACAGGGTTATCCCAGTGCTCTCTCCTGCCCTAGTGTTGGAACTCCCTGAGCTAATGACTTCCCAGGAACCAGGGAAGCTGGGAATCTCCACCCAGGCAACCCCACTCCCAGACTTACTGGCTGTGTTTGCAATTCCTTCCCTCCAGCAGCTGATAAAGGCTCCCTCAAAGGCAATCCAGCTCAGGTATTTATCACAGGGATCATGCCACAATCCCAAAGGCCAAGGGAGCCAGGGAAAGCACCCTCATCCAACTCCAAGGTCAAGGGGCTGGAAGAGGAGCAGCTGGGAACAGCCAGGCTCCAGCAGCAAGCAGAAACCTTTCCAAAAATAAAATAAAAATTGGATTGGAAGATAACAAAACCTTGGAGACACAGAGCCCGGAGGGGGAAGGGAATGACACAGGAACATCTCCAGATGTGAGGGTGGGGGGGTCCCACATTGACTTTGGGGTTGATCCACATTTTTGGGGTAGATCTCACTTCTGCAGAACCACCAAGAGCCACCTCAGCCCCGAAGGAGCTGGAAGGAAGGTGAGGATCAGGGATGGCCTCTCCCCTCTCCCATCACTCCACGTGGTGTGAGGACAACTCTCAAAGCTTGGGAAGGGAGCACATGAGGATTGAAGGGAGCTGGACCTCCACAGCTTTCAGGATATTCCCATCCCATGATTTCTGAGCTGCTCCTGCTCAGCAAAGGCTGAGGTGAAGCCCCTGAAAGGCTCTGGAGGTTTTCCATCAAAGCTCCTGGAGGTCGATCTGGGCTGATTCCTGGTGTGAGCTGCTACAGCCCTTTGGATGGGTTTTTGGGAAAATTGAAATGATTTAATGTCATTTCAGCTCCTGGAAGATGGAGAGGCTTGGAGCTGCTCCAGCCTCAGCCAAAACACAGTGGAACTCAAGGAACTCTGGGTTACAGGGGCACAAAGCAGCGCTGGATTTGGAATTAGCCAGGAGCAGGAGCCTCCTACAGCTCCATTGCTCCTCCTGGACTCAGCTCCATCCCAGAACTGCCTCTCCCTGACTCCTGGATGTCACAATCCCCAGGATTACCTGGACAAATTTATCCACCTGTTCCTGGCCACAGGACACTGGGATTGCCTTTCAGCCTTCCAGTTCCCCCAGTTACACATCCCTGCCCCAAGTCCTGAACATGCTGTGGGAGAAGCTTTGGAGCTCCCAGGGATCCTCCTGGGAGCTGGTGGGATCCACTCTGCCTCCCTCAATCCCTGTGGCAGCTCACACTGCTCTCCAAGGCCCATTCCCAGGGGCTGACAATGGAGTGAGTCACTGGTTGCTTGCCGGGGCTTGTGGAGCCCTCCTGGCATCCAGATCCCATCAAAGAGGCCACAAACCCTGTTCTTCCCAGGAAAACCACGGGGCAGACCCCGGGCAAGGTCAGGTTTCACGTGCAGACAGCAAATCCCCCCATCCCTGTGGCCCCAACCTCCTCCTAGAGCAGGTGGGAAAACAAAACAAACCCTGAGGCAGCTGGGAACAGCTGGGTCCGGCCAACTCTTCTTCCAACATCCCCAGGCCAAGAAGATCCTGCCAGAGCAGGGACTGAGGAGCGGGTCCACTCCTGCCGAGTATTGCATGGAATCATGGAATGGGTTGGGTTGGAATGGACCTTAACCCTCACCTCATTCCAACCCTGCCACGAGCAGGGAGCTCTGTGTGCTGCTGTGCTCCTGGGAGCAGAAACCTGGAGGTTCCTCCAGAGCCAGGGCCTTCCACCCAAACCCTCCCTTTCCAGGTTTTCCCTGTGCATCAAGGAATCCCCAACTGCTGTTAATTGAGGGAGGCTGATTATGGCACAGGCCAATAACAGCTCCCAGAAGAAGGCTCCGAGCCCTGGAGAAGCTCCAGCAGGAGCATTTGGGAGCCTGAGCATTACCAGCCCTGGGAAACACAAGGACTGGGACACTCCTGGGATCCCCAAGGGGATGGCAAACCCCAAATTAATGGATTTCACTTCCTCCCATGCCACAGAACCACAAAAGCCCCAAATATTGGGAGCTGCCCACAATGAAACGTTCGGAAATGTTTTGCTGGGGAGATGCCCTGATTTTCCTAAGAAATCTGGGGCTTTTCCACAGTTTAGAGAACATCAGATCTGCTCATTGTGAGGAATTTCAATATATCCAGCCATTCCTGAGTTTAGCTCACTGAAATATCCCCAAGGAACAGCAAAATGATGACTTTGTAGAGACAACATTAAAATATTTGGGGTAAATAAATACACAACAAAAAACTCCATGTCTGGATGGGCTGGAGAGCATCCACATCCTCTGGCCTTTCCAGGCTGGGTCCAGATCCATGAGATAAATTACCTCAAGTGTGAGGGATCTGATAAGTGATGGATAATATCCTGTTTTTTGGGATAAACCCGTGTTTTCAGAGCAGCTACACTGGGATGAATTCCTTGCCATTCCCTTCTGCTTGCACTGAAAATCCTACAAAGAGTGAGGTCCTGAAATGCATTTCAATACTTGCAAATCCTGCTCTGGGTGGGAACTTGAAGGTGCCTGCCCATCACACCGAGAAAACAATAATTTTCCAAGAATTCTTGCAGCATTTCTGAACTCAATGAAAGATTCTTTGTTTGAGTTTCAAGCTGAGCTCCAACGGGGCTGAAGCACTTTGATGTGGTAAACAGCCCATGGGGTTGGGTTTTTTTTTTGGGTTTGGTTTTTTTTTTTGAGGGTTTTCATGCCAGCTCAAGTTCTGAGAACATCTGAATTGTAAACACGAGTTCTCCAATCCCCGGAGCCCGGCGGGACCCTGTGACTGCGGGAATTCGCCAATGGAGCACGAGGAAAGCAAACACTGCAATCAAGCTCACAAGACGCTCGTAAGTGCGATTATTTGCAGTGGATGGGTTGGATAAAAGAACTCACTGGAGCAGGGAAGGAGAACAAAACAGCGCCGGGAGGTGACCGAACAGGTTTGAGAGGGGCAGAACTCCCGGGCGGTGATGCACGGGCCAGAAATGCATTCCCCAAAGCCCCGGGAGCCAGTTCAGGTGACGGGGTTTGCATCCCACACACGGCTCGGGAGGAGCCAGGGCGGGAAATCGCCCCGCTCATCCCCTCCTGTTCCAGGTTTCCGAAAACAACACAACACCAACCCGCCAGGCGCTTTTCCAGCTAATCCAAGGGGTGCCTTCAGTTTTAGCGGTTACATTTTTTCGGACTCTGTGCTGGTTTAATGTGCAGTTCTGGGTTTCATATGAAGGGTTGGGGAGCTCTCTGCACAGGGTACAGAGACAAAACAATTCCTTTCTAGCTGGGACCAAGGGCATATTTAGGCCCAAGAGTGTAAACAACGGTGAAGAAGAGAGAAAGAACAAAGAGGATGGAGCTTCATAACCTGNAGGCAGAGGGCAGGTCGCGGGGAGGAGGACGCGCAGGCACACCTGGAATCCTTGTCCCCTTCCCGAGCCAAACCTCCCCGGGCAGAACAATCAGCCTTTGTCCCACCGCGACAAAGCCGCGCACTCTGCGGCTCAAAGTTCGGCCGAGCAGTTCCACGGAGCTGTTCCATCCCGCTCCTCCTGCTCCCCCTTCCATCCTGCTCCCCCTTCCATCCTGCTCCTCCTGCTCCCCCTTTCCATCCTGCTCCCCCTTTCCATCCCGCTCCTCACTCCCTCCTGCACCCACCCAGGGAACTCGGTGGGGTTTGAGGCCTCCAGGAAAATAAAATAACAAATATTGTGGATGAACCCCCCTGAGTTTGCTGGGTTTTGGCTCACTGGTTTTATCCAAAGTTTCTGGAGCTGCTCTGCCATGGGACCAACCCCTGGCACACAGGTGGGCTGGGGATTCTCCTGAGGGTCTTCCTGCAAAATCAGAGCAATAAATGGATCCTTTCTGGGACTCTGTCCCAGTTCCCAGTGGCCTTGCAGACACCTGCCAGGCACGAAGCCCATCAGACTTGCAAATCCACATGCTGAAAACACTGGGATCACCTGATCCCAAAGCAAAACAGAGGGAAGGATTCCTCTCTCTGGAGATCCCTCATGCAAGGCTCCACCAGCTCCCAAACCCATCCTCGTGCCAGAGGGATCAAGTGTTCCCATTCTTCCTCATCAAGATTTAACTTCCCATCTCTCCCACCCCATTCATGCACACCCCAGAGCCTGCCCGAGCTGCCAGCACCCTTTGGAAACGGATTTTGCACACTTCCATGGAATTTCTGAACCCTTCTCCAAAGCCAGGAGGATCCCTAAAGGAGGAGATTTTCCCCAAGCATCTCATACCAGGTCCAGAGCAAAATTCCATCTCCCCTTTCCTGCAGAAAAGCCAAATTTCTTCCCTGCCTGCAGTTCCTGAGATCCCAAGGAAATGAATCATCCCCTGGGAGCTGTGCTGGGCACTCCAACATCTCTCCCAAAAAGTAAAGGAGCTTTATTTATGGAAGGCAGGACTCTCCTGGCCCTGACCAGGATCTACCACTCTGGTTCCAACTGGGCTGTGCAAGGCACTGGAGCAGCAAGGAGCAGGAAAAGCCATCCCTGCTCCAAGGGACAGCCACCCTCAAGCCACCACAGCCACATTCATGACAAGGATGTGGCAAAGGGACATGTGCAGGACGTGGCACAGGATTGAAAGAGCTCCTGGAAGCTGGAGCATTCCTAAAAATGCTGGATCCAGCTTCTCCCATGATCCAGAAGCAAAATCCCTGCCGAAATAAAGTCAGGGGAGCACCACAGCACTTCCACCCTGCTCCACAGGCCTTCCACACCGCTGGAAGGGTCTGGGACGTGCCATTTCTGGCACTGAGGAGGTGAAGTGCCAGGAAAAGCTCTGGGAGCAGCACTTTCCTGATCCCATCTGATGTGTCCAAGCACCTCCCAGATGCTGGAGATGTTTTATTCCTCCTGAGCCCCCCCCAGCTCAGAGGAAGCCAAAGACAGGGTGAGGAAGTGCCTGTGGGGCAGGAATTGGGATCAGGGGACACAAAGGGAGCCCTGTGCTGCTGTTCCTCAGCCTGCAGCCAAGGAAAATCCCTTTCCACATTCATCAGGATCTTCCTTGTTTCCCATCACAGCCTCAGCCCCTCTGGGAGCTCAGCAGCCCCACACGGCTGCCCTGGGGCCTAGCACAGGCAGGAAGGGGTTAAACTGAGGGACAGGCTGAGGGTTTGTCCTTCTCTCTCTCCCAGCAGCTCCTGCCCTCTCTCAACAGCCCCGGAGCCTCCAACACCAGAATTCCCAGCTGGAGCCACAGCGACAGGGACTGCCGTCCCAAATCCCCACAGACAGGGTGGCAGAACTGCGGGCAAGCCTGGAGGAGCCGGTTCCTGCCCTGTCCTTCCAGGCCCCGGGGGATCCCGGGATGTTTCTGCAGCCCCAGGTGCCTGGGAATGCTGTGGCAGCCAGGTGGGAGCAAGGATAAATCCGCCAGGCCTCTCACTCCTCCAGGGCGCCTGAGAGCCACACAAAGAGATCAGCTCCTCCTCTCCTGAAATGTTCCCTGGACGTGCCTTACTTCTGCTTTGTTGTTGTTGTTGTTGTTGTTGTTGTTGTTGTTGTTGTTGTTGTTGTTGTTATTATTATTCCTTCCAGCATCAGCCGCTGGAGATTTAAAGAAGAAAATGCTTTCTCTGCCTGATCTGACTCAAATCAGGAAGGAAAAGTTCTTTCCTCTCACAAGCCCTTTTCCCTCCTCTCTTTGTTTTTGGTGGGTTTTTTTTGGTTGGAAAAGCCAAGGAAAGAGAAAAACTGATTGGAATTCCACAAAGGATCTGTTTCCACCTGAGTGAGATCCAATAAAATTTTTGACAGCAAAGAGCTCCCACCTGAAAAGCAATTTTAGGGGGATATATGGCAGTGGGACTTTGAAACCACAGGGATAATTTGCTCCTGCCTCTTCCCGAGCTCGGGCAGGCAGAGCTGCAGGAATCGCCCGAGCTGGAGCCTGACAGGTCACAGCCTTTGGCACCAGCCTCGTCAAACTGATAAAAACCCGCCGGAGCAAAGGCTTCCCAGCCCTGCAGCCTCCCAGCTCTTCCACCCTCCAGCCACAGCGCCACAGCCTCTGGAATCTGCCGGGAGAGAGGGGCCAGGGCAGGGAAACTCCTCCCCAGGGGCTGCAGGGTCCAGCCCGGGGCTCTGGGGGTGTCCCACCCACGGCCCTGCTCCCCGGGGGGGGGCTGGGGATCCGTGGGATCTGCTCAGCTCCACAGCCGCCGTGCCAGGATCCCTGCTGCCCAGAAAGGGACACAGGAGGGTCAGGGGCAAAGGGGTGACACCTCCAAGGCCACCCCTCAGCTGCCACCACCCCAGAGCCAAGTGGGAGCAAACGGCCTTTCCCTTGGAAGCCCAGCAAGGATGGGGGGGTGAAGGTGTCCCCAGCCATGGGTGTCCCCACGAGGGGGACGAGAGGTGGCTCAGGCCAGCCATGGCCACGCTGCCCCACTGGCCACGGCCACGCTGCCCCACTGGCCACGGCCACGCTGCCTCATCCCACCTGGATGGAAAAAGGGGAAAAGCCAAGTTCAGCCTCCCGCAGCCCGCTCTGGGGAGCTTTGGAGGGAGCTGACAGCTCTTGCCCGCGGGACAGGCCCCAGAGACAATCCCCAGCTTTCCAAGAGCCACCAGCCTGCTCTGATCTAGGTGAGGAGCAGGAACAGCCCAGGGCAAGGAGGAATGGCTCCCCTGTTTGACCCCACACCCACCAGCACTGCTGGCAGCCCCTGTGGGTGCTGGAAGCACAGAGATGGAGCCACGGCCTTCACCTCCCTCTGCGGGACAGAGCCCCAAAATGGCCCTCGGAGCACTGGTGGTGCAGGGACGAGGGAAGGGGCAGGGGAGGCACAGCCCCAAGCCCCGGCTGGTGCCCCCCGTGCCAGGCGCCCTCCCGGGGGTCTCTGGAGGAGCAGTGCCCGGGCTGGGGGTCCCCGCGTGTCCCCGGGGCCAGGGCCCGGAGCGTTCCCGCCCGCATCAAAATGGCGCTGGGGCCGTGGGGCGCGGGGTTAATCATTACCCCGGGCACCCCGCGCCCCACCGAGCGGGAGAAGGGGGAAAGCACGGCTCCAGGGTGGGGCCGGGCCTGCCTCGCCCTCCTTCCCACCGGCAGGAGCGGCTGGAGGCTCCGGGGCTGGGACACGGCGCCTCGTCCCCCCGGCTGGGGTGGGCAGCAGGGCCCAGGACAGCGGTGGGCCTGCAGGAACATCCCAAAGCCACTTCTCCAGGGCTTTATCCAGGGGGAATGCTGCCAGGGAATCTCAAGGAGCATTCCTTCCCCGCCGTGGCGGCAGAAAAACACAGAGAATAAAATAAATTGGGAAATAAGGGCCCGTTTCCCGTCCAGCACACGTAGGCACAGCAATCCAAATCCCAAAATGTTTCCCGGTGGGAGAGCCCCCCGACACCCCTGGCCTGCCAATCCCAAGGGACAGGGATTGAACCCTGGAGTGGGAGCAAAGCCCACACTGTCGACAGGGAGTTTTGAAGGCGGACAGGAGGCAAAAAACCCAAACCAAAATTCCCAAACGAAACCCAACACGCCCAGGAGAGAACTCAGCGGAGGGGGAAGTGGGAGCCGACAACGCCACGGAGGTGTCGCAGCAACGACGGGAAAAACAAAGCAGAATCGAGCCCAAATCCAGAGGTTTTGGGGAGGCTCCGCGCACCTGAGCGGGCGGAAGCGGCCCCTTCCCAACGCTTACCTGCGCCAGGTCGGGAGCGTTCTCCAGGGGCCGGGAGGGGGCTTTGATGTCCTCGAAGACCGGGGTGTCCTCGTGGGGGTCCCCGGACATGCTGACGGGTTTGAGCGGTGCCAACACCGCGGCGTCCACCAGCCCGCTGCTCATCCCCCCGCGCGGGGACGGGCCCGGCCCGGAAAAGGGGGAAAAACGGGGGGGAAACAAGGAAGGGGAAGGGAAAAAAAAAACCCCCGAGGCGAGCCGGAGCGAGCTGCGCGGGTGGGAGGCCGGTGCCGGTGGGGAAGGCTTTACCTGGCCGCGGGAGGAGGAAGCGCCGGGCTGGGAGCGCGCAGGGTGCGGAGCCAATCAGGCTCCCGGCGCCGGCCCCGCCGGGACACCCGCACATAAAAGGGCGAGAGGAGCCCCGGCAGGGAGCTCGGGACGCTGCAGCACCCCGGGAGTCGGTCCCAAACCCAAGCCGGGAGCCCCGGCAGCAGGTGTGCTCTGACAGGGAGCTCGGGAAGCTCCCACGCCCTGGGATCCAATCCCAACCCCGAGCGGGTGGCCGGGGGCTCTGTCACCAGGGGGATCCCACAGCCTGCTTGGGAAGCTCCAGCACCCCAGGATTTGCTCCCCAAGCCCAGGCTCCGTCTCCAGCTGTGACCCCACACAGAGCTCAGGAAGCTCCAGCACCCCAGGATTTGATCTCCAATCCCAAACCCAAGCTCCACCACCGGCCGTGCTCCAACAGAGTGCTCAGGAAACCCCAGCAGCCCAGGATTTGATCCCAAATCCCAACCCCAAGCTCTGTCACCAGCCGTGATCCCACACGGAGCTCAGGAAGATCCCACACCCCAGGATTTGCTCCCCAATCCCAACCCCAAGCTCTGTCACCAGCCGTGATCCTACACGGAGCCCAGGAAGTTCCAGTACTCCACGATTCAATCCCAATCCCAAAACCTGAGCCCTTCCAGGAGCCTCATCAGCTCCAGCACCACCAGGATGGAGGGATCAGTCCCCAGCCCTGAGGGCTGGAACACCCCCCAGCCGGGCCACTGTCCCCAAACTGAGTCCCCTGCACTGAAACAAGGGGGATATTCCAGTTTTTTAGAGACATGGGTACTTTTCAATGAGAAAATGCCATTTTTTTCCATGAATGGGTCCATTTTGCAGCAAAACTAATTTTGAGAGGAAATTCCTGCTTGCTCACACGTCTCATTCCCAGGGAGGAAAAGTGAAGGAGCAAAAATAATAGGGAAGGAGCAAAAATAAAAGGGACAAATTCTGAAGGAAAGGAAAAGAAAAGCAACAGTTGAAAAAGCACAGACAGGTAGGAGGGCACAGGGTTCATATGGAGACACCAGGCAACTGTGTTTGGGTTTCACTTTTGGAAAGGAAGGAGTGTAAAGATCCAGAGATACAAGGGAATAAAATCCACATTTCTGGCAAAGAACTTAAAAAAAAAAAACAACATTCTGCTCCAGATAATCCAGGCCCAACTGTCCCCAGCCCCTCCACAAGGAAGAGCCTGGATCTCTCCCTCTGTGTGTTCAGCCATCCCAAAGCAGCCCCAGATTCCCCCCTGCCCTCTGTGTCCCAGGCAGGGATGCTGCTGTCACCACCCTGGGGACGTCCCAGCAGCTCCAGGGGACCACAGGAGCAGGGGAAGGGAGTGGGGGGGCCAAGGCTGCTCTACCCCCCTGGAGTGCTGCTGGGGAAGGGGAGCGCCCGTTCCCGTGGGATTCCTGCCACTCCAGGGGCTTCTCCTCGGACCTGGCACTGCTCAAAGCAGAGATTTGGTGTCACAGCTGCCACCCCCACACCAGGGACCAAAAACATCAGCTGGGGGGGCTGAGCACCCCAGAGAGCAGAGCTGGTTGAGCCCTTGGAAAAGCAAACACGGGAGCAGCTCAGGCCCTGCAGGGTTTTGTTTTCCAGGGAAGCTGTGCTGCTGCTGGAGCTCTCACCTGGGCTCCCAGGTGATGCCAGGGACAGGGGGATGTGCCACCAACCCTGCAGGACCACATGTGGAAAGAAGGAAATTTGCAATGAGGGTGGTGAGGTTGCCCAGAGGAGCCCCCTGGATCCCTGGAAGTGTCCAAGGCCAGCTTGGATGGGGTCAGGTGCAGCCTGGGACAGTGGAGGATGTCCCTGCCTGCTGCAGGGGGTGGGACTGGGTGGGCTTTAAGATCCCTTCCAACCCAAACAACTCCACGATTCCATTATAAAAACCACCAGAGTTCCCTTTCTCTCCATCCCATCTGCAGCACCGGGGCTGGGTGAATCCCATTCCCGGGGCAGGCTCAGCCCAGGCTGCTCCTGCCCAGCAGGGATCAGTCACCGTTTCCCCGTGCTTGCAGGGATGGGCCAAAGCCACGCGGTGCCCTGATCTGCCCCGGCAGAGCGGCCTTGAGCCCGTCTCTGCCGCCGGCACTTTGCCCCGGGGCCCCGCCGGTCCCGGATGTCCCCATGTGCCACCCGCGATGGCACAGAGACAGCGGCGCCTCCCCGTGACCCGCCCGGCTTCCTCACGTGTTCTTCCCTCGTTCCACGCAGAATTCCCTTCTGCAAAGCCGACGCTTTCCAGAGGGGCTGACGGGGGTTTGGGAAGGGGGATCCCGTGCAGGGAGGGACGGAGGGGCCGCAGGGAGATGGAAGGGGGTCCCACCCCAGGGCTGGGGCTGCTGGGGAGCCAGCCCCTGATCCCGGATCCCAGCACGCCGGGTCCAGGGGAATGGGGAGGAAGGACAGCCAGGTCCTCCTCTTAGGAGGGAGCGGGAGGCAGGTGAAGCCCCGAATTACAGACTTGAGCAAAAAGGCAAGAAAGGCACCAAATTTTGAGGAAACCTGGATCAGGTTGGGAAGCAAACCTCAGCTCCTACTCCCCAAATCACCCCAGGCACGGCCAGAGGCACCCCCAGCCTGTCCCCAGCATCCCCACAGCCACCCTCACCCCTCACCGCTGGGCTGGCCCCCCAAGGGCCCCCCAAGAGCCCCCGCTCGGGGTCCCGCCCAGGAGGTGGGGGCTGGGGAAGGGGCCAGGCCCTGCCTGGGGGTCCCTGGCCCTGCTTGCGTCCCGCAGCGGCTCTTCCCCTCCCTGCCGCCACCCCGCAGCGATGCTGCAGCACCCACCTCTCTCGGGGCCGTGGTGGACATCCCCGGTCCGCTCTGGCTCTGCCTCCCCGGGCCAAGCCCAGCCCGGTCTGGCCCGGGAGCTCCTGGTGGGGCCGGGTGCTCCTCGGGATCCCTCTGGGCAGGGGACACCCCGCTCGCCTGTCCCCGCGCCCGGCGCACAAAGGTCTGCAAAGCTGCCGGAGCAGCCCCGCGCCTCCCCCGCTCCCCCACCGAAACCCAAAACCACCTATTTTTGTCTTTCCTTTCTCCTCCTCGGGAGGTTTCCAGCCATCGAATGCTTCCCGGGAGCCCTT
>VXBQ01005016.1:0-11388 GCA_013400175.1 Phainopepla nitens
ATTATTTTAAAAATATACTATTATTTTATATTATTTTGTTTTTTTTATATAATTTTTAAACAAAATTTAAATGACATGGAAGTCCTCTGGGAAGTCCTCTGATCCTCCTGATCAAGCTGCATCTCCCTAGGAAGGAAATTCACTAATTTCCTTTATTCCCCAACTAAAACTTCATTTCCTGGTGAAGCTTTTGCCCCAAATCCAGTGATTTTGGAGCCAAGCACAGGGAAATAAACTAAATTTTAAGTGTGGAACACAAGGCTGCCAAGAAACTTTTAGCTCATTGGGAATGACTAAACTGACAGGTTGGGGTTTTCCTGCAAATAAAGAAATAAAGAAAATTTTCCTGTAAATAAATAAATAATTTCCTGTAAATAAATAAATTAATTTCCTGTAAATAAATAAGTTAATTTCCTGTAAATAAATAAGTTAATTTCCTGTAAATAAATAAGTTAATTTCCTGTAAATAACTAAATAAATGAAAAATATTGTAAATAAATAAATAAAAATTCCTGTAAATACAGAAATTAATGCAATAAATCCAATTAAGAGCCAGAAATCAGAGGGAAGGGAAGGAAAGCAAGGGCAGGAAAAACTGGAAAAAAATTAAAATGTCTGGAATTTCTTACCTTCACTGCCAGGATTTTTCCACTACGGATGTGGTAAGCCCTGGGTGAGGAAAAAAATTCAATAATTTGAGATTATACAGAATTCCCTTCGCGAGGATGTGAAAAATAAAAACACTAATTTCACAGAAAAATGAATTTTACATAAAGCAAATTTTATCCAGCATTTCTAAAGGAAAAGTGAGGAAAACAAGGGATCAAAAGTTTATTTACAAGTGAATAATTGATCAGGGTTTTATCTTTGTTTTTTATGTAAAATATCCACATTGAAGGGTTTGATACAGCAGAAAAATAAACTCTATAATAATTGAATATTAAATTAAGATAATAATAAATTTTTAAAATATATAAATGGGAATTTAACAGAATCATTTAGGTTGGAAAAGACCTCCAAAATTAAGTCCAACCTGAAATCTTTGAGTCCAACCTTGAAATTATCCATTTTCCCATCTTTCAATGGAATTAATTCAGATTATCACCATTATTCAGAATTTTCACGGAAAATCAGGATTTTTTCACCAATCTGCCAGTCCTAGGGGTATTTTCAGAGCCAAGCAGCTCCACCAATTCAATGGAATTAAAACAGATTATGGCCTTCCTTTTATTATTAATTTTATCAATTTATTTATTAATATTATTAACATTTAAATATTAACTATAAGTTTGGATAAACAAATTTATTCATATTAATACGAACTATTTCTTAAATATGATTTATATTTATTATATATTTTATTATATTTCTTTTATGAAAAGAATTCTATGGAATTCTTTCTCAGAACTTAAGGACCCCCAGAAAATACCAGCAAAAATTCAATTTCTGCATTTATTTTATGATTAGAGGGGGCACAAAAAGATAGAAATGATTATTGTTCATGTTCACATGGACCCCAAATAATTTTCCAGGGTATTTCAACAGCAGTTTGTCTTAATTTCTGAGGAGAATCACCACTGTTAAATTGGCCATTTAACAATAACTTGAATATTTCTAACCACGTGAGAAAATAAAGTAGATAAAATAAAAACCTCCTGAAAATCCAACGTAATTTTGTATAAAAACAAAACCATTAAAGGTTTTCCTCTTCACTGGTTTTATGTCTCACCCTGACTTATGGCAGCACTGTCAGAGATGTGGCACCAACTTTAAGAAATTTGAATATTTTACCTCTCTGTAGCTCCAGCAATTATTCCTAAGGAAGAAAAGCTTTAATAATTGGGGTTTTTTGCATTTAAAATCACCCACAGACAGGGCAAAAATGTCATTTAATCTTATTTATAACCCTGAGCAGTCCCTTAATTTCTGGAAGTGGCTTGGAAATTCCTAAAAATTTCACTCTAATTTAAGAACTCCTGGATGAACATTTATGGGACTGAGTGGCACCAGATTTTAGGGGAGAAAAAACAGAATTTAACAAGGCAGAGGTGGAAAAAACAGTGTAAAAAATGAGATTATCCATGGCAACTATGACAGAGGTGAATCCAGGAATCCAAGAGCTCTGGGGATGAAACAACAGTGGGAAAACTTTTAAGAGCAGCAATAAGGAATGGAGGGGTCAGGAAATTCCTAAAAATTTCACATTAATTTAAGAACTCCTGGATGAACATTTATGGGACTGAGTGGCACCAGATTTTAGGGGAGAAAAAACAGAATTTAACAAGGCAGAGGTGGAAAAAACAGTGTAAAAAATGAGATTATCCATGGGAACTCTGATAGAGCTCAATCCATAAATCCACGAGCTCTGGGGGTAAATCACCAGTGGGAAAACATTTCAGAAGAGCAGGAAAAAGGGATGGAGGGGTTGGGAAAAGATGCTCCAGGTCTGTTTTTAATAGGGAGCACACTGGACAGCTTAATTAGCTCGTCAGGAAAGCTGATCCCTTTTCCATGGGAGAGATCTCCCGTTTCGGAGTGAATTAAAAGGAAAGACTTGATGATTTAATTATGATGCACGCTAATTCATCCGTGGAAGTTTGGGTTCAGTTTCCAGCAGAGGGCAGATCCCTGGTTTGGTTTACAGAGCACTGACAGCACCAATTTAACATTTAATTATCGCTGGGAATTGGATCACAAAGGAGCAGGGAGCCCTGGTGGGGCCTTTGGGATGCCAGGAGGGCAGGAATTTGTTTACTCCAGGCTGATCCAACATCTCAATTGTCCTGCCCTTCCCCAGCACAATAACTGTAAAGTGATTAATGGAGTTGGAACGGGAGCTTTGGTTACACCAAAAGACAACCCTACACCTCCACGGTGTTTTAATTAACAGCTAACGCTTCAAATTAGGCTGGAGTTGCTGCAGTAATTACCCCATCTAGGAGTGGGGAGGGAAAAAGGGCTTTTCTTGGACGTTCTGAGGGACTGGAAGGTGGAATTGATCATTTTGGTTGCAGTCAGCACCACAAAATCCTGAATGTAATACCCTGATGCAGGTTCTGAGGGATGAAGTAAAAAAATCCCGCAGGATAACGAGCACAGCATGAGGAAAACCAGACTTGGAGCAAACCCATGGATGTCTGTGAGGGGATTAAAGCAATATTCCCACTCAAAGTCTCATCCTCCAGGGTCACCTCCCAGATTTTGGTGCCACCTCCAGAAGCGAAGCAGCCAAACCCATCACTGCAGAACCAGGCAGAGAAAAGCAGCAAAAATCCCAAAGGTTCCTCGGCAAAGGAATTTCATTTCAGGGAACACAATTAAAACCTTCCAGGATGGCAGGAAAATTCCTAAAAAACCAGCTAAAACCAGCTCCCCAGTGCCAGGGGTGGGTTTGAGCAGAGGATGCTCAACACCAGGTGGGGTTTTGGGGGATCTCTCTCACCCCTCCTGGCATGGGAGGCAAACACAGAATCCTGGAATGGTTTGGGTGGGAAGGGACCTTAAATCCCACCCCATTCCATCCTTTCCAAGGGCAGGGACAATTCCCACCATCCCAGGGTGCTCCAGCCCGGCCTTGGACACTCCCAGGGGTCACCTCCTGGTGGGAATTTCTCCCAGTGCCACAGAGCTCGGTGTGACACCATCCAAGGGAAGGACAGAGACTCCAACACTTGCCTGGATGGAAAATTCCCACAGGGGAACAGAAATTTCCATTTCTCCCTGCACATTCCCACTAGAATTCACCGTCCCAAGCCCCTGCACCCACCACAACAAACAGCTCCAAGGCAAGGCTGGCACAATTGTGTCAAATGCTTCATTTCCCTTGGCTATAAAACCAAGGGACCTGAAGGGCCCCACACAAGCCAAGTCCTTGAGCAGAACTTTGTCCCCCCTGATGCCTTAAGTTTTAGCTTTTCTATTTTTCAGATTCTGTGCTGGTTTAGTGTGCAGCTCTGGGCTTCATACGAAGGGTTAATAAGCTCTCTTTGCAGAATAGGTAGACAAAACAATTCCTTTCTAACTTAAGACCAAAGACAAATTTTAAGCCCAAAAATATAAACACCAGTAAAACAGAGAAAGAACAAAGAAAATAAAGCTTCATAACCTGAAACTGTAGTTAAGCAATTAACTCCAATAAGCTAATGGACCAAAACCTATAAAAATGTGAGACCTCATAACCAGACATCCATTTTTATGATCATCTATATATTTAAGTGTTAAGGGTTCCTGCACTGTCCAGGCTGGGTCCTTTAAATAAACACCTTTTTATCCTTTTATTCTACCTGGTCTCTGTTTCCAAGTCAGCCTTTCCAAGCATCACCTCCACTCTGGGGCAGCACAGAGTCCCTCAGGGGTGGTGTGGCCAAAATCTGTGTTATTTTTGGGGAATAAATAAGAGAGATGCTGTGGGAGCAAGAGCAAAGCCCCTCCAGCTAAGCCAGAAAAACTCGTGATGGACTGCAGAGAGTGCATCCCTCGTGTCCCAGAAAATCAGAATCAATATTTTGGGGAAAATGTTTTGAGATTGATTTTGGGGAAAATCAATATTCCAGGGAAAACTGGAGCAGGGCTTTGGGGGTTCTGCCAGCTCCTCAGAATCTCTTCCCCCCACCCCAGACAGGAATTGTGTTTCTACAGGAAAGCAAATTAAAAACTGGGAGCATTTGAAGCTGCTGGTTTGTGTTTTTAAGGAAAAAAAGGGGAATTCTGGAATGAAATCCACATTACCTGATTCGTTCTTCCCCAGGTAAAGAAAACCAAGAAGAAATGTCAGTGCTTTGGGCTCTTCTTGGAATAAACCACCTAATATTTAATGCTAAAACCTCTGTGCCCTGAATATGATGAATTTCTACTCAACACAGATGGAAAACAAACCCAACCTAAGAGAAAATGCAGCAGATTCTTAATAAAGAGCTAATAAATTCTTACTAAACAGCTTAGATGGCAAACAAAGCACTTCTCTCTCTTTCAATTTGCTCAAACCAACAATTTTCTCTCTTCCCTGTGAGGAATTTTACCTGAATTTTGCCCAGTGGCAGCTGCAGGACGCTGTGGTTGTGGGACAATTCCTTCCAGGGCAAGCCAAAGAACCAACTACAGGTTGCAAACCTTCATGCAACTCAAGTGAAACACCAATTTTCAATTTTTTTCCCTAATTTTTAATTGCAAGCCCCCTGCCCACCTGTGAGTGACACAAGTGGTCACATCACAAGCAGGGGCTGAGTTTGCAAAGACCCCAGAGCTTTTTCCAGCATCTTTTCCCACAAAACACAGCAACTTCTCACTACAAACTGACTTTAGAGTTATGTTAAACCTCAAAATAAATGTAATCTCTGCCTAGAAGCCTGACTTGAAAATGAAAATTATTTTGTCACGATAAGAATGGCACTGGAGGAGCCTGGAGCAGCACAGGATGTGCTTCCTCTGGCCACCAGGATAAATCCCTTTATTTCCCCCCCCAACAATAACCACGGAAACAATTTCTAATCAATAAGATATTCCTTGGCAAGCCTGAAGGATTCAAGGGAAAGCCATGACCTGTCTGCTATGCCAGTGAGTCAGTCAGAAATATCACCAACATCAGCAAAAATGACAGGATGATGGAGTGGCAGAGGGAGGCAGCAGTGATGGGGCTGCAGGATCCAGGGATGCTGTGGGTTTATTGGCCCAATTTCACCATTATTTCACCATTCTGGAGGGAGTTCTTTCAACGAGACAGGAAATGGGACTTGTAGATGCTTAAAATGCAGTTTATTTTATCTTCTACACAGAGCAAAAAGCCTGAGGTCTTTTATAGGTGTTGAAAGCACGGCTATGATGCTTTAGGTTTTAGCGTTTATATTTTTTTCAGGCTCTGTGCTGGTTTAATGTGCATTCGGGGTTTCATATGAAGGGTTGGTGAGCTCTCTTCACAGAACAGGGAGACAAAACAATTCCTTTCCAGCTGGGCACCAAGGACAAATTTTAGGTCCAAGAATGGAAACAGCAGTGAAGGAAGAGAGGGAACAAGGAGGATGGAGCTTCATCACCTGGAGCTGGAATTGGACAATTCACTCCAATGTGCTGGTGGACCAAAACCTATAAAAGTGTGAGACCTCGTGACCAGGGGATCCATTTTGTGACCATTGCTGGATTGCTTGGGCAACTAAGAGGCATTTTAAAAGATTTCATTCTATTATCACTCTCGTAAATGTTAATTCTCATTAAGAGAATGTTACATGCAGCACCATTCTATCAGAAGCCAACCTATTTCCTGGTTACAATAACTTATAAATGTTTGTTTATATAAACTTGCAATAAATATAATAAATATATATTTATATTTCTATATAAATATATAACATATAAACATCTATATTATAATTATATAATATATATAAATATATTGTATATAATATTGCCACACAATGCTGCTAATACTTTTAACATCAATCACTATTGTTTTTATCTCATGTGCTCTTGCTACAATGCATCTTTCACGGTTCTAACTCTCCAAAATATCTGCTCTGTTTGCAAGGCCATCTTTTGAAACTTGTTTCAATTTCTTTCTCAACAATGTCTGTTCTATTCCACAGCCTCTCTAAGCCAGCACACTTTATCTCAGAGTTTGCACACAGATGTACAGGACTGTGTGAGCTTTGAGAATCCTCTACAAACCCACTTCTCACACCTCTCCCTCTCTCTTGAACTGTAAAAACTCCTTTGATGGTTTTATTCATCATTTGCTGCACACAGTGAGGTACACAAGGCACTGTAACTGATATTGTTATAATAATAATCAATACATATAAACTTTCTCTGGTTCCTTTCTCCAACTCATTTCCTTCACACCTTGGCATGAATTCATCACCCATATTTGCAAAAACAGCAAGACATAACTTCCCTCAAAAAGGCTGGAAAATACTGTCCCATTTCCCCAGAGTTTACTCTCAGCACTGCACTGGGGAGCTGCAGAGGAAGCTCTCCAGACCCACTCACCCACACAGCAAAGCTCTCTGGGGCTATGGCAGAGGATTTCCAAACAGAAACAAAAGCTGGAAGTTTCTTATTTGAGCTCCAAAGTGACCAGGAAAAGCTGTGCCTGCAGCAAAAGCAGCACCTTCAGACGTGAGGGCACAGAATGAGACAAAATGGACATTTATGAGAAACAACCAAGAGCAAAAAGCTGGGTCAGAGTCAGGCAAAAGGAACTCAGCCCTCCAGGGCACCGTGCCAGCTACCAGCTGCAAATGCCACACAGAAAATCACCCAACATTTGCTCATATTTTTCCTTTTTTCCCCCTCTTTTCTTTTTCCTGCCTGGTGCTGGCCCTGTCTGTCATGCTGTGGTCAGACTGTGGCAGTGCAGTGACAGGAGTGTCACGTACTGCGATGGCCATCTAAAGCAAGAAATTCAAATTGTTTCTAGGAAATAACCACTTTGCCAGTTGCTGCCTCCTGCAATAGCAAACACATTAGCCCAACTCTGTGGCTGTTAAATCAGGGAAGCCAAAGTGCACAGCAGTTGGAAAAAGGAGTTTTTATGGGGCTGTGCTGGTTCACAGCACAACCTCCCCTCCCTCTGAAATGCCACCGCAGATGCTTGAGCACTGATTGCAAAATGATTTGCTGGGGAAGTGGCAAACAAACAACAAACAGTGATGTCTGAATGCTCAAACTTGTGCAAAAGAGCACAGTTGGCAGCAGAGGCTCTGCAGAAAGGAGATGTTGAGCAGCAATGGCTCACTTAACCCAGCTCGGTGCTGGAATCCAGGCCCAGGCAGCGAGGATCCCTCAGCTCTCTGGGCTGTACCCTGCTCCTCCTTCCATCTGTTACCACTTCAACGAGTCTTCCCTCCCTCCTGCAGCCAGTCAGGGTTAACCTCGGGAAATGGGATTTGTACCCACCCCACTGCAGGTCAGGCCCCATTACTGAGAGAGGCCTGGAATGAGGAGACAGAGCTCGAGCAGAGCGTGGTGCCACCAGCACCCACAGCAGGACACCCACGGGTGCCACAGAGCAGCTCCAGACACAGCAATGGATTTAAACTGGATTTAACTGAACCCAGAGCAGCTCCAGACACAGCAATGGATTCACCTGCTGGATTTAAAGCCACTGACACGGTGTTACCCCATATGGCAGAAAGTCTGGAGTGAACCCATCACAATTTCAGGAAAGAAACGTGAAGCAACAGAGTATGAGTCAAAAACTACATCACTTTCTGTAGTGGCAGGAATTAAGATGCCAACATGAGGGGCTGCCCAGCCTGGAGTAGAGAAGGATCCATGGAGAGCTCAGAGCCCCTTCCAGGCCTAAAGGGGCTCCAGGAGAGCTGAAGAGGGACTGGGGACAAGGGATGGAGGGACAGGACACAGAGGATGGCTTGAGTGGAAAAGTGGAGATTTAGATGGGATTTGGGGAAGGAATTCCTGGTTGGGAGGGTGGGGAGGCCCTGGGCTCCCACCCCAGCTCACTCACTGCTTAACAGGCACAAACTCCCATTTTCCGCTCGCTTCATCTTCCCAGCCGTGGACATCCAACACAAACAAAACAACTTTAATTTAAGAATCATCCAGTTTCTAATTAAACAGCCATAGGCAGCTGGCTGGATACATTTTAATCAGTTTCAATAACATATTGATTGGATTCTGAAGCTTAAAAATTAAAAGTAAAAAGATGACCGGGGAATTGTCCCATCTCAGGCCAACAGTAGAACCCTCTGTAAATAACTCCTCTTTTAACCATCAGCTAAATGAACACTTCAATACTGCACTACAAAGTCTTCTGCAAAATTACTTTAACTAACAAGCAGAAATTTATCAGCTTCAGCCAAAATCAATGCTGAAATCAATTTGAACACTGGTTGTGTCTAAAGGGGCTCATTGGCAATTTAGGGAAATTACACCATGTAAATGCCTGTGCTTTAATTGAACAGTTTCATCAACTAGGCTGTGATTGCTGTCCATTCATTTATTTACTTTCACTGCAGCTCCCATTCTGCAGAGGAATGGCTTTTGTCAGGCTCGAAGGAGGTACTTTATCTTCATTTTATGCACTTTTGTGCATATCAGATTTTATGGGGTGGCCAGGCGCCAGCCGGGGTCACAGGCAGCGAGTGACCAGCAAGCACTGGTCAGTCTTGTTTAAACCACACTGGAATGAGGTAAAATCCAGTGGGGCATTTCTAACTCAGCCAGGTATTGCTGTTCCAAAGCTCTCAGTGGCACTAAAAATAAAACCAAACAAGAGAAGCAGAAAATGAACGCACAGGAAAGGAAATAAAGGGAAATGCCTCCACAGGAGTTCAGGGAGATGTAATTTTAAGACTTCCAAGGGTCAAAGATGTTTTTTAATGCCAAACAAGTCACTGAACCTGCCTGTGATGCCTCCCTGAGCACCAGGCTGGGACAAGCAGGGTGGAGAAAAGGCTGAGAGAACCTTCCCTGGCTGGGAAGCTGCAGCTCCATTCCTGCCTCTGTCACTGCCGTGCTGCCTTGGGAAAGTGGTTTCATCTCTGTCTCCATCTACCCTCTGCCAAAAGGCCAAAACAATCTGTGAATTAAAGTATTTTAAAAAGAGGCAAACGATAGTTCTTGTGTTACACATGTGTTGGAGAAGGGAAGGATGCAGGGAGACCCTGGAGAACCTTCCAGGGCCTAAAGGGGCTCCAGGAGAGCTGGAGAGGGCCTGGGGACAAGGGATGGAGGGACAGGACACAGGGAATGGCTTCCCACTGGGAAAAGGGAGATTTAGGGTGGGATCTTGGGAAGGAATTCCTGGCTGGGAGGGTGGGGACGGGTTGGGCTGTAATTCCAGAGAAGCTGTGGCTGGCCCTGGAGCTTCAAGGTCTCTTCCAACCCAAACCATTCCAGGATTTTGTAATATTCGTAAGAAAATAAGAACTGCCTTCAGTTTTAGCTTTTATATTTTTTCAGACTTTGTGCAGTTCTGGGTTTCATGTGAAGGGTTGGTGAGCTCTCTTCACAGAGCAGGGAGACAAAACAACTCCTTTCCAGCTGGGGTACCAAGGACAAATTTTAGGCCCAAGAATGGAAACAACAGTGAAGGAAGAGAGGGAACAAGGAGGATGGAGCTTCATCACCTGGAGCTGGAATTGGACAATTCACTCCAATGTGCTGATGGACCAAAACCTATAAAAGTGTGAGCCCTCATGACCGGCGGCCATTTTGTGCCCATTTGTGGGTTTGCCTTGGGTGCAGCCCCAAGGGGTTCCTGCACTGCCCAGGCTGGATCCTTTCAATAAATCCCTTTTTATCCTTCCACTCTACCCAGTCTCTGTTTCCAGGTCAGCCTTTCCAGGCAACACTGGGATAAACCAGGAGAATCCAGCCTTGCTCAGCCAAAGCTCCTCAAGGCAACACCAAACTCCAATTATCCCATCAGCATCCCTGCCCCTCCCTTCCCAAAAGCACAGCTGAACTCCTCCAGTTCCCTGCTCCAGGGCTGCCAGAGCTGCCCCAGCAGTGCCAGAGGATCCTGAGCTCTGCCCCAGGGCCGTGGAGCAGCCACAGCCCCATCCCAGCTCTCTGCCACACTTCACATTGAACGTGCTCAGGGGCACCCCAAGGCTGGCTGAGAGAGAGGGAATGGAGGGGAGGGAAGGAAGGGCAGATGCTAGAAAGCTCAACCAGAGTGCAGAATTGCTCCAGGAAATTGCTCAAACCAATTAAGCTCCCTCATTTCTCCCCGTTTTCCAGCCTATCCAATTCCTGGGTGCGGGACATCATCCACAGCCACTTCTCTCCCAATTACTCAACTTCCAAGTGAAGCCTTCTGCTTTCACAGCTTTTTGCTGAGATGGGAACTGATGTTCCCATTCCTTCCCTCTCTCCCAGATCCTGGTAACTCCCAAATTAATTAGGGCATCATTGGGGCTTTATGGTTATTTTTTCCTTTATGCTCCTGCTGCTGGAGACTCCAAAAGAACCCAGAGAGTTACAAAAGCTCACTGTAAAATAAGTCCCAGGAGGCTGTGCCATGCCCTAAACAGTTTAGAACATCTCACTTCTTTCTCCTTGAAAAACAAAAATTAAAAAACACTAAATAACAATAAAATAACAATAAAATCTTCATTTTGCTTCTGTATAAAGGAAATAGCTATGCTTTAGACACATCACGTGAGGAAGACCTGACAGAGTAATTACGTGCCAGAGATAAACACTTCCACTTTGTAATATTTAAGTTCAAAACATAAAAAAACCAAGGATTTGAGGTCTAAGTAATTTAAGGAAGCTGCTCCTGGGACTGGCTGGCAAAGCACATCCAGAGATTCCAAAGCAAATCCTTCACCTAAGAAAGATCTCCTCAGAGAAGTCTCTGCAGGCACTGATGCAGCACAAAGCAGATCCTTTAAATGTCTTTTGGACTGACCAGGGAATGATTCATTC
>VXBQ01005029.1:0-28290 GCA_013400175.1 Phainopepla nitens
GCTAATGTTTTTACAAACAATTCCATGGGTGCGGGTATGGGTGTTAACCTCTTTGATATGGGTCTTAATGTCTCTACCAACTTCAAGACACAGGTATGTTACAGAACCCAGACAGTTTGACTCCTGAAACAGTCTAATGGGTTGGCACAAGACTGAGTTTCTGCACTCAGGGGGAAAGTGACAAGTTCAAGGGGGGAATACATGTTCAGTGGCTCAGGAAGGCTGTATCTTCCTAGTACCTCAGCCAGTGGGGAAAGGAAGAAGGCAATGATGCCTTAAAGAACCTCAAAAGGAAACAACACACTTTCAAGATGATATTAGTGTAGGAGCTAATATAAAGGCTGGTCTTTATTAGGAGCCTCCAAGGGGCAGATACAGAAAATGTCTAAATGCCCAAATGCCCACCCCTGCACGGGGTGAATGCAGTTTAGCAAATTAGCATAACTGACTAAAACCACCAATTAGGAGCAGAAGTGGTGAGGCAATTCCTCCTCAATTCAACACCTTTCTAACACCCCACTCCCCCTCAGATGGGAACTAAACATTGTTTATGAAAATATGTCTCAAAGAGCTGGTGTCAGCCTTGGTTCCCAGGAAGAACCAAGATAGGATAGGGGCCTTGGAATGTGTTTTGTCTTTTTGCCAGTCAGGGTGGGGAAAAGTACTGGGGCTAGGAACCATATAACTACACAACAATAGAGCTAGAACATATGTGTAAAGAACATAGAAAATATATAAAAGCAAAAATCATTCTGGCAACAGCAAACAGGAGTTTAGGATTGAAAGGAATGAGGGACTTGTCTTTACAAACAAACTGTGGATCTGCTGGTAAATAAAGCTAGATACTGAGAGAAAAGAAAAAATTTGAAGGATTCCACTGACTGATAAATGGAATGAGAGATTTGTCTTTACAAATAAACTGTAGGTCTGCTGATAAATAAAACTGAATACTGAGAGATGAAAGAGACAATGCAAAGAATCATAAATTCCATGGGAATTCCACTGATTGACCCAAGGAAAAGAAAAGGCAGGTGGGTTAATACATTAGAAGGAGGTCGTAGGTATTAGCAGTTTCAGGAAGTCTGTACCTCTCAAGTACCTCAACCAATGGAGAAAGAGAGAGGGTCGGGAAATTAGACTAAAAAGGAGGCTGTGTCCTCCAAAAATTGGAGTGACTCCAGGGGAAATGCCCTGTGAGAAACAACTGCTCACTTTAAAATTGTCAAAGGTTAATTAAACCTTAACAAATGCAACAAAGGACTGAATAAGGAAAAAGGGCAGTGCTGGGAGCATAGCTATCTGCCAGACACTCGTCCATAAAAAAAAAAAAAAAAAAAAAAAAAAAACTCTGAGCAGCCAGAAGGGAATGCNGCTGCTCCGCCTTTTATACCCCAGTGCTGCCTCAGCCAGCTCTAGCCCCCCCCAAAGTGAGCCAGTCAACACTGCTTCACTGCCATTGGTGCAGACCTCCTTGTAACTTGATTGGAGGTGAGGTGTTGTCATGCCATGCCCCGCCACCAACAAGGTTTCCCTATTTCCAGCTGCCCAGTGCAAGGGGCACATACACACACCCTCCCTCCACATGACCCTGACACCCGTGACAAGGCTGTCTGGTGGCAACAATACAGAGGAGGGAAAGGGGACTATGGGTACAACAAACGGTGTCCAAACAACAAACTACAACAACATAACTATACATCAACAAAACTTCTCTTAACATATACACGATATTCATCTCTTAATTGCGACAGCCAATCATCATATTACCCATTTATAACATATGCCATGGCCTCTCCCTTCATCCAAATAAAGCAAAGTATTCTGTCTCCTTTTTGGACATAAACCTCTGGTGTTTGTGGATCAATTTTCCTAAAAGGATCAAAGGAGGCTGCATCCTCCAAAATCTCGAGAGAAAAAACCCTGTGGGCGTGTGACCCAGTGGACCTTCTCCCTTTATTTGAATAAAGTTGCAGGACTCCTCTGTCTCCTTTATGGACACTGGCTTTTGATACCATGGTTTTCCATACAGCATTAAGCAGGATGTTCTTGCACATGTTGTACCACCACTCTCTGTACCTGTACCCTAACCTGGCTGTGCCCAGTTCACTGCCCTAGGAACTGGTCACACAAACTAGGCCCATGCACCCACCACGGTGGGCAGGAGGACAAGGTCCCATTGAAGCCGGGATGCCACAGCCTGGAGGTCTGGAGAACAAAGGGCCCATCACCATCAGGATCCCTGAGCAGATCCTTGGGATGCTTGTGCAGGAAAGGCAGAGCCAAGGAGGGCACAGTCAGGAGCAGGGGGCTCCCAGAGTAGTGGGAGTAGCAGTTTTGGGACAGCTCCTGCAGGGCTGAAGCGAGGTGAGAAATGGCTCTGTCACCTCCTGATCAGCCCCTTCCCTGTACCACGCAGCAGCCTGTGCTTACAGCAGCAAACCAGAAAGAAATGGCAGGGTGGAAAGGAGTGGGATGGATGCTGGGCACACTCATCCATTCCCACTCCATTGGTCCCCACTGGTGTTCCCCAGCTTGGATTTTTGCTTGTATCCCCTGGAGCTGCAAGTCCTACAGGAAAGGAGCCATGAGAAAGAGGAGAACGACTCATCCATTGCTGTTGTGCTGCTGACCAGTCCTGCTGCTCCCACGTCCATGCGGGGCCCTGTCCCTTCACTCCAAAGTCTGTCCCTACACACACCTCCTCTGTGTGAGCACATTATCTCACAGCATTAACCACTGTGTGCCCATCTGGTTGCTTGTCTTTGCTCAAGATTACACAAAGAGGCCTCAAGATTTTATTCTTGAGGAAAAATAAAGTAATCCAAATCTCCCAGCTCCAGAGTGTTTATCATCTGCAATTCGTTGGACCTGCCCAGGAGTTAAAACCTTGGAGGTGGTACCAACTGCTGCAGGTCAATAAAGTAGCTGAAGGAAGGGGGAAAGGCAAACAGATGGGCCAGAGCATGAACTGGAAAGATTAGTGTCATTTGGAGATCAAAGAGAATAACAACTATTGCAAGTGTGACAGCTCAAGTTGTCTCAGCCCCCTCCTTGCAGATCTGCCCAGACATTAGCCCCAGAGCTGGGCTGCAGACACAGATGCCTTGTGCTGTCTATCAGCAAAGGCTGAGGCTGAGGTCAACAATCTTTCCCAGGGGCCATCCTTGATCTCTAGATGCTTTGTGGCAATTCTGAGCCCTCTGACTGGATGTGTTATACAGTGCCCCTTCCACAACACTCCTCCCTTATCCCACATGTCCTGAGGGGAAGAAACAGTCTCGGGAGGGCTCTGCTGACCTGCTCTCCCCCATTGAGTGTGGGTGGGCATCACCCCAGCCCAGGTGCTCTCTGAGAGAACATTGCCATTCTCTTGTGGCCAGTGCCTCAGGCAGCAGCTATCGAGTCACATCTTTGCCAGCTGTTTCGGTATGCCCTCAGCACTGGGCCAGTGTCTCCTCCTTCTTCCCTTCTGCTTTCAGTCCCCATTTTCATCCAGTGCTTGGACGGCACCAGCAGGTCCTCCCCCCTGACCTGCTGTCTGACCTCCAGCTCCTGCTGTGGTGGTCCTGGTGGAACAGTTTATTCCCCTGTGTGTCACCAGCACTGGGTGTCCATCTGGCTCCAGTACACTCTCTATGCTGGGAGATGATGGTTCCCTGGGCAGGAGGTCCCACAGTGAGGGCAGGGGAAGAGCAAGGGATAGCTGCAGGTCTCCATCTGGGGGACGCTCAATCCCTTCTTCTCCCTCCTTCCATAATTCAGCTTCCCTTACAACCTCCAGATACCCTGGCTGGGCTCACACTTCCAAGGTCATCCATGCCCTGTCACTGCTACTTCAAGGGTCCACAGTGCTGGAGGGGCTTACCATGGGGTACTGGCTCCAGAGACTTCCCTTATAGCTGTAGGATGAGGATGTCACCGAAGGGTAACAGCAGCCAGGGCCACCCCTATGCCCACAGGTGGGGATGTCAGGCACAGCTTGGCACCTTGGCTTTGGGGCTGCACTTGGTGCCCAGGTGGGTGCAGAGAGCCAGCCCTGCTCTTGTGTGGCATGGGGAGTGCTGCTGGAAGGGCTAGGGAGACTGGAAGGGCTGCTGAAAGGGCTGTTTTGAAAGTGGGCTGCCAGAAATGTGTCTTAAGACAAATGCTACAGTCCCTCATTATATATGGCACTGGAAGCAGGCTCAGGGCTGCAGATGAGGCCCTTTTGCTGCTCAGTGTGTGTGGAATCCCATGAGAAACGTTGGAGCACAGTATCCCCTCGAGTGATGCACCAGGTGAGGGTGAACAGATCTGGAGGGTGTCTAACAGGGATTTCTGGCATGGCCAGGTGACAGACTGTCCCTACAGGGCTTGGCTTCAAACCCCATAAGTATTAACAACCCTGAGGAAAACCGTTATCAGTAGCTTTTGTCACTTTTGTGGAATTCAGTGTGAACACCAGCAGCTGAGAACTCTTATCAGTGAAGCACAACAGCTGGCACATGAGAAAAGGTGTCTGTGGAAGGAGGCAAACAAACCATAAGTTTCCAGGAATGGATGAGTTCTGCTGTTTGGATTGGCTACCTCACCTCACTGGAAAACAGAGCTGGGCTGCAGGCAGAGATGCCTTGTCCCCTCCATCAGCAAAGGCTGGGGTCAAGGTCAACAACCTTTCCCAGGGGTCGTCTCTGACCCCTGGATGCTTTGTGGCAGCTCTGAGCAAAAACCTGGGGGTCATACAGTGCCCCTTTCCCTACACTCCCCACCCTTATCCCACATGTCCTGAGGGGGAGAAATAGGCTTAGGAGGGCTCTGTTGACCTGCTCTCCCCCATTGTGTGTGGGTGGGCATCACCTCAGCCCCAGTGCTTTCTCAGAGAGCATCTCAGAGAGCATCTCTCAAGGCCAGTGCATCAGGCAGCAGCTGCAACTGTTGGGTTACATCTGTGCAGGGTATTTTGGTAAATCCTCAGCACCAGGCTGGAGTCTCTTCTTTCTTTCCCTCTGCTTTCAAAGAGGATTTCATTTTCATCCAATGCTTGTGCAGCACCAGCAGGTCCTCCCCCCTCACCTGCTGGCTGACCTCAGGTGCCCCTGCCATGGTCCTGGTAGGTGTTATCAAGAGCTTTTCTTGGTTTCATGGAATCCTGTGTGAACCCCAGCAGCTGGGAACCCTTACCACAGACACACAACAGATGATGCATGAGCAGAGGTACCTGCAGAGGACAAACAGACAATAAATTTCCAGTAATAAATAAGTACTGCTATTTGATCAGCTGCTTCACCTCACCAATGAGCCCTATATAACATCAGGGTTAGCCATGCTGCCACTAGAGCAGTCCTGCTCAGCTCCCCACTCCACAAGGTCCCAACAGAGACAGCATGAGTGAGTGTGGGACGGGATGGCATGGGATGGGATGGGATGGCATGGCATGGGATGAATTCTAGGTGCAGCAAGGCATCCCTGCCTTTCTTTCCAAAGTCTTAGGTCCCTGTGCTTTGTTTATCCCTCCTGTAGTAGCTCCTGACTATCTTTAGGTACCAACACATCAGTTCTCCTCCAGAGGATTCACATTCCCAGATTCACTGTGCATCTTCTTTCTCCAGCTGCTCATCCCTACAGTTCTCTGTTCTTCACCGCCGTGCTGGCCCTGCTATCCCCACTTCTTGCTCTGCACATTGAAAACCTGGAGAGATTGAAAGTAAATTTAGATGAAATCATTAATATCCGTTCCAATGGGCCTCTTCCTGGTATGTGTTTTCTGTCTTAAATCCCTGAACTCTGTTCATCCAAATATCAGGAGCCCTCTCCTCTGCACAGAAAGGGACGTGTGGAAAATACTCTTGTGGAAATAAAAGGATCCTGATCAAATCTTCCTCTAATTTAATATCCTAACCAAACTTCACCAGATTTGGTAATTCAGCCTTCTTTGTTATTGACAAGATTGTATGTGGCAGCTTTTTCTAGACGGTTTCTCTTCCTTTATGTATTCTCTTCTCATATATAATTGTGTAGTTCATTCACAGCCCTGAAACTGCAGGGAGACTTTGTATAAGTGAATAACCAAAATGCCTTCTGAAGTTTGCACATGGCTAAACGTTCCCAAAACTTTATCACACCACTGATAGAGGTCACAATTCCGGAGGGAAACAGTCTTATTGAGATGGATGCTGGGATTTCTCTTAAACAGAATATCGTTCTCTCATAGCTGTGAGCTCCCTCACACTCTGAGCTCTTTATGGATTGAACAAATGTATGAATCCTTCATTACTGAAAAGCAGGTTCACAGCAACAGCTTCCAGCTGTTTTATCATAGTCTGAGAGCACCCATGGTCTATTTCCCTCTCGATCCTTCTCTCTCTGTACATCCTTCTACTCATCACTACTACCCTGAGCAACTTGTTCAAGTGGAAGGTGTCCCTTCTTATAGCAGGGAGGTTGGGCTAGGAGGTCTTTTAAAAGTCCCTTCCAACCTAAACCATTCATGATTCCGTGGTTCTACTCCGATATGCCATCTGCTCCTTGCTGAGAGGAGCAAATAGGCAGCTGCTTAATGGCCCCAGCATTCTCATTCCTAGTCTCTGTTCCTTTTTAAGATTTTCCAACCAAAAACTACTACACAGGAAGAAAAATGAGCCAAGAAGCATCATTGAAATGCCCTATAAAAAAACTCAATGCTGAAAATAATATCCTGTGGGGCTAGTATTACCTCTGTGCTGTGGCACAGGGCTGCTTTTCTTACTCCTTGTTTTCCTGATGCAGATGAAGCTGGAGGGACCATCCAGTGGAACCAGGCAGCTGACCCTCAGCAGGCACAGGGCTGCAGCAGTAAGCACCCATATGCCCCAGGGAACAGGGAGGGGTGTTGGGAATGAAGGCACAGTGGTGGCAGGTTGGCAATCAGCCTGGGGAGCAGCCAGCCCAGCACCTCATCAGAACTCCAAGTGCTCCTCCAAACTTGAAGGCCACTGAATGAGGGTGAGCTCAGGCTGGGCATGGGAAAGAAATGTCAGACAATGAGGGTGGTGAGGACCTGGCACAGGTTGCCCAAAGAAGCTGTGACTGCCCTATACCTGGAAATGTCCAAGTCCAGGTTGGATGGGGCTTGGAGCAACCTGGTTTAGTGGAAGGTGTCCCTGCCCATGGCAGGGTGGAGGCAATAAGATGGGCTTTAAGGTCACTTCCAAGCCAAGCCATTCTGGGATTCTGTGATCTCAGAGGACTCTGCTGGCATTACTTTGCTGCCATTACTCTGCTGCCACAAGTCCACAGAGGATGTCCCTTACGAGTAAAGCTGGGCTTTCACAGCCATCCACGGGGTCCAATGCTAAGGGAATGAGGTTTCCTCCTTCCCAACCCTAGGGATGCAGTGGATGCCAGAGCTGCAGGGACAGCAGACTGGGATGTTGTGCATTGGTCCTCCAGTGTTCTCTCATGTCCCAGATTGGCCCAAGGACTGCAGTGACCTCCCTGCTAGCAGCCCCAGTGGCATCTACATCATCCAACCCACAGGACAACAAACTATCGTGGTCTACTGTGAGATGAACAGGGAGAATGGAGGCTGGACTGTCATCCAGAGGAACCACAGAGATACACCAGTCAGCTGGGACGAGTCTTGGAGCACCTACAAGCATGGCTTTGGGGATGTACACACCGAGTTCTGGCTGGGCACAGAGTACATCCACCAGATCACCAAGCAGAAGGCCTATCAGGTCAGGTTTGTCATCTGGGATGCTTCAAATAACATGAAGTTTGCAGACTACAACCTGTTCAGCCTGGATGATGAGTCCCAGAGCTACCAGCTGAGGCTGGGAGCGCACTCGGGGACAGCAGAGGATGCCATGGCTTCCAAGGGCACAACCACCATGCACGACAACATGAAGTTCTCTGCTAAAGACCGGGATCAGGACACTTCTAGTGGGAACTGTGCTGCCAGCTCCGGGGGTGGGTGGTGGTACTCGGCGTGTTATTCTGTGCGTCTGAACTTCAAAGGGGGCATGACATGGGGCAGCCTGTGCCAGGGGAACTGCAGAGCCTCGGCCATCCTCATCAAACCCACCACCTACTGCTAGTTGCATTTTCATTTCCTTTCTGTCCAACCTGGGGCTAATTCTGGCTCTCCAAAGAAATGGAACAAAGCAAAACCAAACTGGGTGTGCCATGGGGTCTTTGCAGAGGTTGGTAATATGTAGCTAGTGAATAAAATAAGGCATTTTCCACTTTTTCTTCCTTCTGTAGATTTTCTCTACTTCTCAGCTATGCCTGTGTCCTCTAGTTCAGAGTCGGATAATTTTAATTACCTTAATAATAGAAACAGGCTCTTGGAAACTCAGAAGTTGGTAGTGTGCTTCATACAACAGGTGAAATGGTCAACGCAGTAGACTTCTGTGGCTTTGTCAGTTAATTTATATCCTTAGTTTCAGGAAAACTACCTAATTTTTGCTGAAGATCTTGCTCAAGATACTAAAGTGCACAGGCAACTTTCCACTCTGAACCTCCTGCATGTAAGGCTTAATAGATGTTAATTAGTCAAATAAATTGGTATTCAAAGAACTGTCTGAATTTTGAAAGTGTATTTTAGACCTTTGAAGTGCTCAAAGAAGTTAATGCATTAGAGGGTTTGTACCACTGCAGCTCAGCTTTTCCCTGAGCCAGAGCCACGATGGCTTCCCAAAGTCAGTGCGGTTAGAACAGCTGGACTTGATCATCTTAGAGGACTTTTCCAATCCTCATGATTCTATGATACATCCTCATCTTTGAGGGCAGAACCCTTCAGGAGATGCCACCCATTCCAGCTTCCAGCCTCCATGGTATTTATGTACTAAAACTGCCTCCAGTGGCATGTGAGTCCTGGAGTGCCTTTGGCTCAGGGGGAAGAGAGCTGTTTCCTCATCAATATAGAGACATGAGCTAGAAAATAAAAACCATCAATAACAAATCTTCTATTACTTTGCTGTGCTTGTGTGTGATTTTTTACACTGTCATTTTACTGCATGTCTGCCTTGCAACATGGGATTTCTCTCCCTGCCTCCTACTGCCTCCTGCTCCTCTGCAGTGAGTCATGTGGCAGCTCAGAATGGAGACTAAACCCAGTGTAGGAGACAATAACCTAAATAAAATGTTCTTGGTTGTCAAACTTGGGATTTTCTTGTTGCCTTTAGAAATCTTTTTGGTGTTTTTCTTGGCTAACTCTCTTGCCTTGGGATACACATGGAGATGTATGATTAAAGGAACCCTCTGCTAATGCCTCTCCCCACAGGTTGAGCATCCACTGTGCATCCAGGTAGGGTGAAAGGCAGCTCAGGGGCAGTGCCACCCATTTGTGCTGGGCTCCCAGCGCCACATTCCCTTCCATGACAGGAAAGACAATTCCACTGGATATTCCATCCTCATGGTGGTTTCCTTAGCAGCATGCAGAAAAATGTCTTTTGCACCACGTCCCCTCGTTATCTTTAACCAGTGTGACATTTGTCAAGTGGAAGAGATTGTCCCCATCTGCCCTTGTAAGACCCCACCTGCAGAGCTGCCTCCAGCTCTGGGGTCCTTAGCAGAGGAAAGATGTGAAGCTGTTGAAGCAAGTCCAGAGATGCTCTGAGGGCTGGAGCCTCTCTGCTGTGGAGACAGGCTGGGAGATGTCCAGCCTGGGAATGAGAAGGCTCTGGGGAGACATTAAAGCTTCTTCCAGTGCCTAAAGGGGCTTCAGGAGAGCTTGAGAGGGACTTTGGAAAGGACCCTGGAGTAACAGGACAGGGGAATGGCTTCCCACTGCCAGAGGGCAGGGATATATAGGATATTGAGAAGAAATTCTTTCCTGTGAGCATGGTGAGGCCCTGTCACAGGGTGCCCTAAGAAGCCGTGGCTGCTCCATCCCTGGAAGTGATCCAGGCCAGGTTGGACAGGGCTTGGAGCAACCTAGTCTAGTGGAAGGTGTCCTTGGCCACGGCAGTAGGGTTGGAATGAAATGCGTTTAAGGTCCCTTCCAACCCAAACCATTCATGATTTTTTGAAGTGAAGTCTCACTTTTCCTACAAGCTCCAAGGTTGCTGTGAGTCCTCAGGCCTCTCTTGCTCTCTCCAGGGAGGCTCAGCTTGTCCCACAGTAACAGAACTGGGGTGTAATGAGCTAGCCCTCCCCAGCAGGCTCTGCTTTCTGGGCAAACAACCTGGCACACATCACCATCATGGAACCCACTTAAAATGCAACATCAATGTGAAAAGAAGGGATTTGAGGAGTGTAATTGCACCATTCCATTTCTGCTGGTCCCCAGAGGGTGCTCTTGCCCACAGTTTGCCAGGGAGCTTCCTGTGGGAAGTCTGGCAGACAAGAAGAGCCCAGAAATATTCTATAAGGAGTCTCAGCTGCAGGCTGCAATTTTCTTTTCCATGTCCCTTACTCTGTCCTGATGCTACTGCATGGAGTGTTGAGATCCTGTCAGCATCAGCTGTTCACACAGGGAATGTGAGCCAGGCCATCCAAGGAAAAAAGCACCAAGAACCTCATTGCATAGATATCGACTCATGGACTCACAGAATGATTTGAGATCTTAAAGCTCACCTGGTTCCATCCCTCTGCTATGGGCAGGGACACCTTGCACTAGATCAGGTTGCTCCAAGCCCTGTCCAACCTGGCCTTGAACACTTCCAGAGATGGGGCAGCCACAGCTTCCCTGGGCAAGCAGAAAATATGTAGCAGAAAATTTCTTTCCAGGCAGAGAGAATACAACATGTTTCCCTGAATTTGGATTTTTCAACCTTTCCCAGAGGATTTAATATGGACTTCATAATTGTTTCCTAGGGAACATGGTGAGCTTGCACAAGGTATAACTTGCTTCTTTTTTAAAGATCTTTTATTCATCTCCAGCCAAAGATGGAAAGTACAAAGACTTTCTCTGCGCATTCTTGCATGGGCCTGAGGAACAGATTCCCAGATGGCTCTGACAAGCTGGGAATGTCTCTCACCCTGAGGGTCTGGAAGATCTCACTCTGTGCCCAAAGATACCCTCTTTGAGCAACAGGAGGCCGAGGGTGAACTTGCTCTGGGACCTCTTGTTGAGACCTCTGTCCTGAGTTCCCAACAATCAGCTTTGCTTTGGACACACAAAGAATTTTAATAGTTCCAACTCTCCATCAGCTTATCCAATTCCTTATTAAGTCAGATTAGACTTGTGGTTTCACGATATCTTGAGATGAACACGCCAGCCCTTCCTTTGCCTGCCTCCAGAAACATAGAATCACAGAAGAGTCAGGGTTCAAAGGGACCTCTGGAGATCATCCACTCCAACCTCCAGCTCTGAAAAGTGCTGAATAACCACCTCTAACCATTCCCTGTTCTTGCTGCATCCATGTCTACACTGTCAGTGCCTGTCAGCTCATTCACCTCCTTCCTAACAGTCCTGATCCATTTTCTTGCAAGAATGCCATTCCCACTTCTGACCACTCATTTTCTTAATCTCTGTGACCTCCATCTTTCTCCATCTTTTCTGAGCCAGGCACCAAAGCCACACACACTTATGAGCTTGCTTTATACTGGGGTAAGCAATATTTTCCTTGCAATATCTGGAGTCTTTTTTACTTTTTAATTACTCATGAACCTTCAGCTTATGTTTTCAGGGAACTACTTAGAGTTACCATTAGGTCTTGACTGGCATTAATCTAGAGTCCTCCAGTGTACAGTGAGGGATGTGCTTCACTTTACCCTTATCAACATTGACTCTTATTTTCAGTGTTAGTAGCCACTCGCTCTGAAGCCTGAAATACTTCTGCAGTACTCTCTAGCCACCTTTAGCTGTGACAGTTCTGTCACCATCCTATTTGCAGCCTTTTCTCCATATCATGAATATGCTGAAAATTCCAGCCCCTGTGGAGATATTTGTAGCATCCAACAGGAAATCTCTGCATTTTTACCAATTTGCAAGCTGTTGATCTGTTACAGCTCAGTGTCTCTGAAAACTCTGTGACAGACCTTCTTAAAAGTGTTTTTGAGTGGCATTACATTGACCAGATCACTGTTGTCCACACACACCACCTCTTCTTGCAACAGCTGGAACAGATTTCTGATCCACAATATTCTGCTAAAAACTATGTTGACTCTTCCTCAGTTTATTGTATTTATAGAATCAGAGATTCATGGAATATCCTGAGTTTGAAGGGACCCACAAGGATCATCAAAGTCCAACTCATGGCCCTGCACAGGACACCCTCAAAATCCCACCCTGTTCCCAACAGCATTGTCCAAATTCTCCTTCAGCTCTGGCAGCCTTGGGTCCATGACCACTTGCCTTGATATTTCCCTTTATTCATTAGTTCCTACAAATTCTGTGTTTATTAATATTTTTTCAGTAGGTACAGAAATGAGACTTCTGGAAATCTTTAGACAAATAGAGCATCCAGGACTGGAGCCCTCAGCACAAGAAACCTGAACCTATTGGAGCAAGTCCAAAAGAGGCCACAGAAATACCCTGAGGGCTGGAGCCCCTCTGCCCTGGAGATAGGTTGGGAGAGCCAGGGGTGTTCACCTGGAGAAAACAAGGCTCTGGAGAGACCTTAGAGCCCCTTCCAGTGCCTAAAGGGGTTCCAGGAGAGCTGGAGAAGGACTTGGGACAAGGAGCTGCAGTGACAAGACAAGGGGGAATTGCTTCAAATTGCCAGAGGGCAGGGTTAGATGGCATTTTGGGAGGAAATTCTTCTCTTTGAGGGTGATGAGGCCCTGGCACATGTTATCCAGACAATCCCTGGAAGTGTTCCAGGTCAGGTTGGACACAACTTGGAGCAACCTGGTCTAGAGGAAGGTTTCCCCATAGCAGGGGATTGGAAATGGATGACCTGCTGTTTCCTGCTCCTTTTAATCTCCTTTTAACAAGCTCTCCTTGTTTCTACCCATATGGTCTCTCTGGTCTGCCTGACGAAGATGTACTCAGGCCACCAACTTTACTGCTTGTTTTCTAATAAGCTTTCATGATAAATTTCTCCTCTCTATACTGTTCCTGACAACAGTGCTACAAGTTCCATTCCTAGTGCTTTTTTTAGTTAGAATTTTTAATTTTTAGGACTTCCTAGGATCCCCATCCTGTGGGAACAGACTGGAAGCTGTGTGCTCCTCTGCATCTGTTGAACCCTGCAGGTCTGAGCCCAGCCATCCCCACCCAGCACTGCTGTAACTGCACACACCAGTGCTCTGGTGCTGTCTGGATCACATGGAGATCTCCATGTTTGTGCATGTCCTATCCAATCCCAGTTTCTTCAACTACTAGTAAATCCAACCCTTCTGTACCAGCCATTCCCCTCCCAGGCACAGGCTGTTTCTCCACACCTCTGAGTGAGATGTCAGGAAAATTTTGGAGCACTGCTCTGGGGACTGTGGTCTCTAACCACCCATGTGTCAGTGCACCTTTGGGACATCTTTGAGACAACTTTAGGGCACTCATCTTGCATTGCATTCTGGACTACATCTTCCTTGCCATACTCTCTCCAAGACTGTGTTGCATCCCTACAGCTGTATTTGGCATCACACATTTTAGGATCCAAATAGCATTTTACAAAATTCCTCAGCTCTGCATCCTATCTGCCCCTATGTAGGACTTCTGCTCTGTTCCTCTTCTCCCTGGTTGATCTGTCACCCCCTTCCCTGGGCTGAATGCCCTTTGCCCATGGGATTTTCCTTCTCTGCAGCATGAGAGCTGCTGCACCAGGAATGAAGGAATTGTGATATTCAAAAAAGCCTCATTGATGTACTTCTGTTTCCCTCAAACAGATGTTGTCCTAAAGGACTGAAGTCTGCCTCTGGCTGGTGAACAGATGGCAAATGTTTTTTTTATCAAAATCTCAGGAAGTCTCTTTTGCACAGCATGAGTTGGAATGTGCCCAGAAAGCCTCTGTATGTCTGTTTGTTTCTTTGTGCCTTGCCTAATTCTTAGTTTCCCAGGACACTAACATGCCCATTGCTGCTTTAAAATGTAGGCAGACAGTACTTTTAAAATTTCTTCTCTCTTCAACATCTTGACAGGCAGCTTGGGACAGGCTGAGGTGGTTGTAATCAATCACAGAGCAGAAAAAAAGCTACAGACTCACAGAAATTTGGCTGGAAAATGAAGAAATGGTTCTTAAGTGAAGAAATGGTCCCAAAGGGAGGTTGTCACCTACCAATGTAGAAGCTGTCCAAACCAGCTTTTTGTGCATATTCTTCTTCCAACTCTGGAAAATACCCTGGATAGCTGCTGACCCTTCTTGGACTCACCTGGGGGGTATAAAAATTATTCAGCTCCATCTACAAACTGGATTAAGGTTCCAATGCCTGCAGCCATCTATGCTGGGTTTATCCCACCCATTTATACTGTATTTCCATTGGAGGTACCTAAGATCTGTGCCTAGGTGCTTTCCAGGCATGTGTGCTCCTTCCAGGATGTGGGGCTGGGAAAGAAGTTGCCAGAAACTAGGGAGAAAAGAAGTGGTTTAAGTCTGAAATTATATGTGCTGTGTCCCTCTGTGGCTCAGGTCAGTGAGCAGATGCTTGCAACACAGGTGTGGCTGGGATGGCACATTCCATATTCTGTATTTATCCAAGATCTGCTGTCATGGAGCAGGGGGTTGGTGCATCAAGCCCTGCCTGTCTATCTCTCTCAGAGGTGAGGGCGATCCAGGGTGGATTTAGACTGGATATTAGGAAAAAATTCTTTCCTGTAAGGGTGGTGATGTCCCAGCACAAATTGCCCAGAAAAGCTGTGGCTGCCTCATCCCCGGAAATATTCCAGACCAGGTTGGACAGGGCTTTGAGCAACTTTTTTCTTGTGGAAGGTGTCCCTCATCTAGTGGAAGGTTCCAACCTGGTCTAGTGGAAGGGGAGTGGAATGAGGTGAGTTTTAAGGTCCCTTCCAACCCAAGTCATTCTAGGATTCGATGATTCTTTGATTTTAAGGATTACATGACAACAAGGTGTGTAAATCCCACCATACCCAAGCTCACAGTTGTTCTCTTTTGCATTTGTTGTTTGTATCCCCTTTCCTGCTGTGTCACAGCTTGGAGCAGGTTTTCCTGGGGCTGTTTCTCAGCTTGGTGCCTGGATCAGTGCCTTGGCCTGCGCTGTGCTGAGCTGAGTGCCTGTTGCTATAATTTTACCTGTTTGTGTCCCTTAATCTGTATTTGTTCCCTTGAAAGTGCAGGGAGATCCATTAAAGCAGAGGCACTGGGTAAATACTGCCCGCTCCTCACTCCACCAGCAGCCGGGATCAGCAATTAACTCCGAGTAAACAGAGCCGACTGCCAGCCAACCCTTGGCCACAGCAAGGGGGGACAAGGGACCCACAGTGCTCCTCCCCAGGTGTGTGGGGGATGTAAAAGCTGGAGTTGTCAGGACACTGCTGGAGCAGGACAGTGACATGGAGCTGAAGCTCTGGTGCCTGGTGCCTGGTGCCTGGTGGCCATTGGACACGTCCTGCTGATGGCGTGCCATGGGCGGGATCATCCACCAGCACTATAAATAGGCCTGGAAGCAAATCTGGGGAATCACCGCTGAACCCTGGAGGGAGGGCTGGGTGGAGGAGGTGCTTAGCAGAGAGGCGTGGTGCCAGTGTACTGTACTGGGGAGCCCAACGGCATGTGCTCCATGCCAAGGCAGTGCCTGTAGGGCTTCAGCTCAACCGGGACGTGGATCACAGTGCTGGGTCAGATCCATAAGGGCTCCCCAGTAGGCAGCAGGAATGGCAGGAGCTCAGGTGGGATTACCGGGACCTTTCCTGGAGCCTCCGGTTGGGCCTTGCCCTGTCTCCGACTCTGACTCTGATTCAGAGGACGCAGCTGTGGGTGCTACAGGACCCAATGCTGCAGCACAGAACTCCTCCCAGGTGATCCACAGTGGCCACTTCATGATTTCGTGCCCACACAGCGACTCACTGCCCCGGCGACGGCACCACCGTGCCGAGCCCGAGCCGGCTGATACCCGGAGTATCGACCCGACCCTCACCCGGCTCTTTGAGTGCATGAGCCTGGAGTACAGGTGAGTCCCAGAGTCCTTGCATGTGTCTTACGGACCCCTAGCAAGCTGAAGGCATGAGGCTAGCTGAGCCCCGTTCCCCAGCCAGGAATTTGTTTCCATCTGACCTCCTCCTCCTTCTCTTCTCCATGGGCTGTGATGTGCCATATGCTGAGAAATTGCCATCCTAGAAAGTTTCAGGGGGAAAGAGCTGATGTTGGGTTGTTGGCTATGGAGCCAGGTGAGAAGCTTCTCTGTTCATGTGTAGCTTGATTCTCCTCCATTTTCCCATGAGCTTTGTTGTCACTGTGCCCAGCTGTATTTCCCCCACTGCCAGACCTAGCACACTCTGTAGAGCAGCAGCAACCCTGTGGACAGCTAACACTCAGTTCTTTGGCAATCCAGCCCAGAGCAGGAGTCCTGCCTTCTGGCCTTGACTCTGTCCCCATGTCCTGAGGTTATTCCATGGCATGCAATAGCACTTGGGACTGGATGGCTGCACGGGTTTTTTCCAAGGTGTCCTGAAAGTTTTCCTCCTTCTTTCCTGCAAAATCAGATGGGTGACTGCATCGTTTCCCTACCACACAAAGTGCCAAAGCCTAGGGACAACTCTTTGGTGACACCAGGACAGACTGCAACGCATCTCCTATGGCCATGGTCCACATTCTTGGAGGCAGCTCCCCTCCTCTGCCAAGCCCCAGGGTTTTGAGTTCTCTCCAGCATGGCCAGTCACACCATTAGTGTGATTTGCTCTGCTGGAGTCAGTGCCAAACTGCTTGCATAGCTTTCCCAAAATGTCCAAACATGAAAACTTAGATGATGATGTCCTACCACGTGAAAGCAAAACCTCAGCAAAGCAGCCTTGAATGGTGCCCATTGCCTCATCCAGGATCTCATCCAGTAGCTGAGCTCTCAGTTTTGCCTTGGAGTTCTTGAGTGCTCGATGCAATAGGGAATGTGGTCGCTGCCAGGATATCCTTGGGGATGCTGGGCACAGAGACAGCACTCCATGGGTACCAGTTCCCACACAGCTGTGCACATCTGACCTGTCACCATATTGGGATATGGTAGTGAATGGGATCATGTCAGTTTGCTAGCAGCCAGCACAGCACAGCACAGCTCTGCTCCAAGAGGCTGGGGAAGGCAGTGTTCTGTGGGAGCACAGGGAGCCTCAGCTTCCTGGTTGGGCAGGTCACCCCTGAGTGCCACAAACAGGGGACTGGTGGCCTTGCTCTCTTTTCCTCTTCCAGCCCCATTCTTTCCATACCTGAGCCCTGCAGCTTTGAGGCTGGAGAAACAGACACTGTAACACCAAGGAGCTCAAACTATAGATTCATGAGGTGCAAGGCAGCTTCATTGTGCCCCTGGGCTCTGGAGCTCCCAGGCAGAGTGGAAACAGACAGGGTACAAGGGCTTTGACAGTTGGAGTACTGTGTGTGACTGAGGGCTGGCCATTCCACTGCAGTCAGGGCTCCATTGCTCCTACCCCCTGGACTCTCAGTGGCTCCTTTCCTTCCTGCACTGAGCATGGCAGTGCAGATACTATGTAGTGAGACACTCACCCAAGCCCTGTCCAGCCTGGCCTTGGACACTTCCAGAGATGGTGCAGCCACAGCTTCTCTGGGCAACCTGTGCTGGGACCTTACCATCCTCACAGGGAAGAATTTCTTCCCAATATCCCTTCTAGCCCTCCTCTCTGACACTGTGAAATGATTCCCCCTTGTCCTGTCACTCCAGACCCTTGTCTAAAATCCCTCTGCAGCTCTCTCTGACCCTCTTTAAGCACTGGGGAGGGGCTCTAAGGTCTCCCCAGAGCCTTCTCTTCTCCAGGCTGGGACAACTCCAGCTCACTCAGCCTTTCTTTTGCTAATACTTTTTTGACACACTTGTAGGCAGCAGCTGGAGAAAGGTACCAGGGTGGGAAAATGGAGTTAAGTGTTCTTGGTACATTTCTACATTTAGTGTTGTCTGATTTTATATTTCTCTGCATCACCTGCCATTTCACACCTCCCCTCCCAGCCAGGTTCCCAGAGGCAGCACAGCCTCATTTGGGGTCACCAGTCCAATATCCTCCAGCCCTCAGGAGAGCACCCACAGTTAAGCTCAGACTAGCATCCTAACCAAGGGGGAACCACTGTAAACTGGGAGGCATCTGTGGAGTTCCTCATCCAACCTTTGTGCAGGGCAGGGCTAGATCCAAAGCCAGGTCAGATTGCTCAGGGCCATCATTTTGACAGATGGAGCCCTAGGATGTGAGCCCATCACCTGTCCAGTGTGCCCAGGGCTGCCTTTCTCCCACAGGGAATTGCTGTCCATAGCTGTAATTTGGAGTTTATCTTTTCCAATTCTTATGTCTGTTTCCCCTTGGCCTTTCTCAGTGCATGTTTGAAACTGTCTGGCTCCATCCCCTTCTTTGGGCAGCTGATGGCAGTAATTCTCTCTTCACCTTCTTCAGGCTGAACAAACCTATCCCTCACACTCCTCTTCTGTCGTGTATATTAGTCCCCAAGCACCTTGATATCCTCCTCCAGGATCACTCCAGTTTGTAAACCTCCCTCTTTGTCCATTGGACACAGTGTTCAGACTTGGCCATAACAGTGTGGAGCAGATGGGAGAACTATCCTGTCTCCTGGTGAGCTGTGACTGCTGCAGCCACCCATCCTTTGCTGTCTGGGCTCACACCATTTCAAAGGCAACTCACTAAACTTTCCCTAAATACATTTTTCAATGGCTACAGCTGGAATTCCTCCCCTCTCCAGAATTCCTGCTCTGCATTTCACAGACACAATAGCAGTCCTGTCTCAACCTGAGCAATCATTCTGGTGATATGACTTATCTTCCTTCCATGGGCAGGACTGTGCATCTGGTAAAGATGGTAAAGAAACTGGTAAAGATGGTAAAGAAATGCTCTCTCCACATCAAGGTTTGCTTCCAGCAGCAACTTGTTTCCTCAGATCCTCCAAAGAGAGGCAACTCCCCTCTCTGAGGTCTTCCTCCTAAGGCTAGGATGAAGTAGTTCCTTTTTATCTATATTCCAGGACATTTAGAGCAGCTCCCTGCCTAATGATCCTTTTTCACTCCTTCTCCTGTGACATCCTGCATTCCTTGAATCCTTCCCTAGAATGTTGTTTCTCCCTGCAGCCCACCTGGCTCCGTCTCATTACCCAAAAAGCTGAGGGTGGAGCTGAGCTCCTTCAGGAGCCGCTCACACTTTGGTTTTAGCCCGAGAAGGTTCATCCTCTCCATCACTGCAGTGTGACAGTGTCACGTCTGGGCTCACACCCCCTCCTGTGACTTATTGTTGGGAGTCACTGACCTGGGGAACATCCTCTTGAAGGAAGGAAAACTGGGAGCAGATTGGGAGATGCAAACTGCATCAACTTGTGGTCTCACCTGGCAACATCTGTCTTGTGCTCCAGAGAGGAGATTTGGCAGGCAGGGACATCAGACTGGGAAGTGATTTGGAGTATACACTCAACTGCTCTTGTGATTTAAAACAAGGTATCTTGTGTGCCAATTCCCTATTCATCTTCCCAATTCCCAATTCATCTTCTTGTCAGCCTGTGTGCTCCCCTAGGAGAGATGGAATTGCTGCTATTGATTCTCTAATTCACAGTGCCTTAAATGCTCACACAGGAGTAGTGAACCCCAGGCAGAGACTCCAGGGATGCACTCACTGGAGTTCATCATCCAACCCCGTTTTTTTCTGGCAGAAGACCTCTGTTCTAGGGGGTCTGATGAGTGGGAAAGGCTCATGCTTGGGCCAAATCCACCCATGCTGCACTGTGGCAGTGAGTTGCGCTCCTTTCTTCTGTCATTCCCCAAGGTTTTGAGGCTTTTGATCCTGTTCAAGGATTGTGCAGAGGGGCTGGGCTGGTATGCTGGTGCAGCCCTGCATCTCTCCAGATCACTGCTCTCTTCCCTGCTCCTCTTGCTGCTGATGAAGAAGAAAGTACTCATGTTGCCATGAAATCAGGGACTGCAACACCTGAAACTGCTGGATGGGTAAATGAGTCACAGACCAAACAAGGTGCTGCTGGACCCATGCCAGCGTTGGACCCAGGCTGAACCCTGTTGCCACCTCACCCTATCCCACAAACACTCTGTAGCCAGTGGCAGGATCTATGTCCCCCTGCTGACACTGTTGGGCATCAGGACCCCCAGCCTGTTTGGGGCACCCTCTACCCTTCCCAGGGTTCAATGTGAAGTTTGCATCCCTCTCCCTAGGGGAGATAATTGCATGGAAGGGTGGGGCCCTTTCCAAGGCAAAGCAGGGAACAAAGATCAGCCTGTTAAGCCCTAAAACTGAAAGGATCATTAAGAGGGGAAAAGGCATTTGGTGGTAAAGCTCAAAGGCATCTCCCTACTGCCTCCAGGTCCCACAGCAACTCCTAGCCATGGCCCACTGGTCTCACACGAGGCCAAGGTGTGTCCCACAGGCTCAGGCTGCTCTTCTCAGCTGGTTGTGAGTGAGGCACATGGCCTTGACCAGCATGATCTGGCCACGTGCCCAGGAATCCTGTCCCTTCCATTGGCTCCTCCACTTGGCACCATCTTGCTGTTTGCCTTGTGCACCTGGGGAAAGTTCAAAATCCTGGTGATAGCGGAGTGGTCAGTTTCAGCCTTAACTCTCTGCAGGCTGGAGTCACAGGGCCTTCCTCAGCCCCTGGGGCTGTGTATCAGGTTGGCTTTCCCTTGGGAGACCAACCCCATCCACTTCTGCACCTGCTCCTAGACACATCCCTGCATCAGGCTCTGGAATTGTAGGGGTCCCCAGTCTACCCCCTCTGCCAGAGGCAGATTTCAATGCAGGTCAAAACAGAACCCACCAAAATCACTATTTGAGAACACTTAGAGGTTTCACAAGCTTGAATGATCAAATCAGAGGCTTCATACACCACTCTCATCCCCAGCACCTCCCTGGGGACACGGCCTGGTGGCACCTGAAGGCGCTGGGAACAGGGTATATAGCACCCTGACACCAGCTCAGCCTCCACCTTTCCTGCTCCACGCATGTACTAAGGAAAAGTGGGAGCCAAAGCAGCACCAAGATATTTAGGGTGCAAACTGTCTGCTGGAGAGGGACATGGCTTCCCAGGCAGGAATGCCATGCAGCCTGCAGCCAGCTCTCAAAGGGATCCCTGGAGCACCTGGCATTGCGTCGAGGCCATGCCATATTGTTGGGAGAGCTGGAGTGAAGTGGACCCCAAAGTAAGGCAGAGGGACCCTGGCCTCCTCCGCAGAGCTCCCTGGGCAGCAGGACCCTCAGGACCTCTTCAGTGGCTGCACATGAGGGGTTGTGTCCCTTGGCTGGATGGAAACAAAACAAGGAGTGAAATGAGGCTTCCTGCACTGCAGGTCCCATCAGGGACATCACCATTATGATGAGCTGCAGAACAAACACAGCTGCCTCTGGGAACCAGGGAATGGGAAGCAGGGAGCCCAGCTCAGACGAGGGGGCAGGTTTGCAGGGATCGCTGTGGAGAATAAGCATGGGCAGCTCTGGCTGAGGGCAGGGCTGGTGTCACTTGGTGTCTGTCTTGGAGCATAGACAAGTGTCCCTTAACATCCTGAACATCCTCCAATGTTGTTCTGCCTTCCCAGACCATCCACAATGGCTGCCCCTGACTGCCACAGCTGAAGACAGCATCTCTAAGCCTTGCCTGGTGTTAAAGGGAGGGTCAGAATTACCTTCCCGAACACTGTGATGAGGGAAGAGCCACTACAGTACCTGTCACCACACATCTCCCCTGGGCAGGAGACTTGCCTTCCTGTCCTCCAGGGCCAGGACACAGCTGGCTTGGTCAGGGGCAGCAGGATCCCACCTCAAAGCTGGGGTTCAAACATCAAGGAATCAATGCCTCAGTGTTGCTGTGTTTTAATCCAGGGGTTTGAGAAGCCTCCTGTGGGTCTGTGAAGCTCAGGGTTTAGGTCTGTGCTGCTCCCAGGAGCTTGGAATGCTCCTGTGGGTGCTCCCACAGGTGCCTGGCAAGCACCTGCAGCAGAGCCATGTGGCTGTACCTGCTCCCGACTTGCCACCAGGCTGGTGGCCCCTTTCTGGGCATCTTTCAAGGTGGTGCCCCTCAGCCTCCCCTTTGCTTGGTGTTTCAGTGGGAAGCTAGTATCTCCAAAGTGGAAGAATTTCAAGGGGCTGCGGCTGCTTTGCTGGGATAAAATTCGACTCAACAATGTGATCTGGAGAGCATGGTACATCCAGTGTGAGTATGGACCAGACCCCACTCTGTCTGCCAGATGCCAGGTTGTGCCAGTGGGATGGGGCCGGTGCCAGAACGACCATGAACAGGTGCAGAGATAGAGATGGGGCATGGATACAGCCAGCTGTATTCTCCCTTGTGCAGATGTGGAGCGGAGGAAAAACCCTGTGTGCAGCTTCATCACCCCTCTGGAGGGCATGGAGGCTGATGAGCACCGAAAACCAGAGGTAGGGCAGGGTCCTTTGCAGCTCTCTGGGGCAGCAGCAGGTCTGTGTGGCACAGTGGGGATCTGGGGACAGGTTTCATTTCATAGATTTGCTGGAAATGGTGTTTCTGATATGGCACAAGGAAAGCAGCCCTGGCTGTGAGGTGCTAGGGCCAAGGAGCTCAGCCATGACCCCCTGTCCTGTCCCCCAGGCTGTCGTGCTGGAGGGCAACTACTGGAAACGTCGCATTGAGGTGGTGATGAGGGAGTATCACAAATGGAGGATCTACTATAAAAAGCGGGTGAGTGGCTCTGCCCATGCTGCTCCCCATCCTGTGGCAGTGCCAGCAGTGGGATGGAACAGTGTGCCCAACCTGGAGCCATGGCTGACAGGGCAGGATGTGACAGGCTTTTGCCAGCGTGGGAGAGGGATGCTGGCTGGCCCCCTGAGCTCTCTCTGCCTGGGGAGTGACAGAGGCTGTCTTCTCCTTCCAGCTCCGAAAATCCACACGGGAGGGAGAGATCTCCAGTCCAAAGCGGGTGAGTCTGCTGAGAAAGGGTGGAAAGTGGGAGAAAGGGGAGCACAATTTGGACCCCTGCACTAGGCAGAAGGGCAAAGAAAAGCCCCAGGGCATGATAAGCCCATTGGAATCTGGGATGCTGGATTCACCCTCTGGAAGAAGCAATGCATTACGGTTTGGAGGGAGCAAACACTGCAGGGAGCATGGGAGCTGCCAGGGGAAGAAGCTGGGGAGCCAGACATGGACCCTACCCATGAAAGGTGTCCACTCAGCTCTTTGCTCTACCTCATGCAGGATGAGGATGTCTGGAGGCCAACAGAGAAATGGTGCAACCAGCTCTTCTGCAATGTAGTGCCCATGCTGCTTGGGGATGAGGAGGAGGAGCGCGGGAGCAGGCAGCATTTTGATTTGGACACCTTCCTCTCGGACATATCTGACACCCTCTTCACCATGACACAGATGCCCAGCAGCCATCAGGCACTCCCCGAGGATGGTAGGTGCTGCAGACCATGCTTCAGCAGGATGTGGAGGAGGAATCCAGATGCTGCATCTTGGCTTAACCCCTGAGAGCTGCCAGCCATGTCCTTTTGGGCAGGCAGGGTCCCCTGGCATCTGCCCTGATGGGTCAGGGGAAGGGGATGTTCCTGTCCTGCCTAAACAGGAGCCACCAGGGGAGGGGATGCTTAAGGAGTGTTTGGGCAGGGTGGGATCATCCCCTTCTCTGGTTCCCTATGCACCAGCATGCACTGTCCCAGGGCTGAGCTCCACAGGGACCACCAACACCATGAAGGACTTTGCCCCAGCCCCCAGGGCAGGTCCTGCTTCCATGGCCACTCTTTACTGTCCTTACCTGGCCATGTCCCTTGGGCATCTGCAGCTCCAGCCAGGTCCTGTGCCAAGGATCAGCCTTTCACTGGGGTTCCTGGGAACTGGATGAGGGCCCTAGAGGTGCTGATGAACAGAGTGATGGGATAAGATGGCCCTGGCTCTCCACAGGGTAGGCGCTTATCTCCCTGCCCAGGGCAGGGTGCAGTGATACAGGGTGACTCTGGGGTGACACAGATGTGTTGCAGCCAGGTAGGTGTCAGGACAGTGGTGAGAGCAGCCATCAAGGCAGGTCTTGAGGATGCAGTGGCTGGGCCTTGATGTTCCTGCTCTGCCCTCTTCCAGCATATGTTGGGAATGCTGACATGATACAGCCGGATTTGGCACCCCTGCAGCCCAGCCTGGATGACATGGACATATCAGGTAAGAGGCAGCCTGGATACGGTACCACATCCCACGCCAGCCCTGTACCCTGTGACTGACTAAAATGGGGGGTCACAGGTTTGGCCTGGCAGCAGTGGGAGCTGCTGAGACAGGCAGAAAGCACTGGACATCCAGTGACATGGGAAAAGCAGCATTGGGTGGGCAGGGGCTGAGGGCAGAGCCTTGTTGTGCCTGCCTGCCCCCAGAATGAGCCATGGAATGTCAGGACGGACTTGGCCAGGAGCTGTGGGAGGGTATTTCTACAATAAGAGGGTATTTCCAGGAATGCCAAAGCCCCTTCATTTTGGCTGCAGGTAAAGGAAGGACAGTTGTCCCCCAGAGGAAGAGGAAACCTCTAGAGAGTAGGTTCTGCTGAGTCCCATCCTCACCTCACTGCCCAGCCAGCCTGGGTGCTTGGCTTGGAGCTGAGACCCTGCACTTGTCTGTGCTACATCCCCTGGGGACAAGTCACTGTCTCAGCCAGGCTGCCCGAAGACAAATCTGGTGCTGGTTTCCAGCTGGGGCAGGGGGTTGCTGAGGGAACACCAGCAAGTGGGCAGTGGCAAACTCCCCCATGCAGGCTCTGAGCTGTGAATGTCCATGCAGTCAGCTGGGACATGTCCTGGTCCCAGCAGTGTCCCCAAATGCCAGGGCAAGGCACTGTTGGGGACCAGCCTTGCCCTCAAACATGCCAGAGCTGATGGCCTGTGCACACTGTGCAGGGTGGGAGCCGGTTGGTGGCTACCCAGCTATAGCTAGTGGCCTTGGGCAGCACCAGCATATCAAGACCCCTCTGTAAGCAGCCTGGAGCTCTATGGCCTGTCTCCACTTCCTCCAGGAGGAGGAAAAAAGGGTACTTGCGTCATATGGCTGTAGGGTGTTGCAAGACCAGATGCTGGCAGGGAGCAGGCTGGGCACTCTGTGCCAGGGCAGGTGGTGCCATGGGTGCCCTTGGGATGGATACTTTTGGGATGGATGAGGTGGGAAGACTCCTGCCAGCACCCTCTAAACTCATTCCAACCAGAGATCCCATCAGAGTGAGGCGTGCTGGGAAGAGGGTCTGTTGCCATGGCTGGTGCTTCACCTTCTGTCCCCCTGGTGCCCCAGGTGGGCATCAGTTGCTGGAAGGTATGACAGCTCCAAGTGGGTCAAATTGACACTTGATAAGTGTCCCTTATCCTGAGAGGTCCTGTGTGGTGTCACAGCAGCAGCTCCAGCACCTCTCTGAGGGCCCAGCATGGCCTTGAGCTCAGCAGGAGCTGGCAGGAGTGCAGTGGTTCCTTTCTGAACCAAAACATCAGTCAGGTTGGCTTTTTTCCAGGGAAAAGGCCTGCGTTTTGCTTCAGGGTGCTTCTTGGCAATGAGATGGGTCTTCCTGCAGACCACAACATCACAAGGAAACATCCCTTTCTGCTCTGACCATGTCCAGTGCCTCAGCCCAGGGACACTGCTGGGGCTGGGGAAGGTCTCAAGTCTAGTTTTGGCTCCTGGTCTGCAAGGCTAGTGTGTCCTGGGACAGAGCAGCATCTCATGGGGTGCTTGGAGACCTGTTGGTGAAAGTTTTGTCCTGGATGGAGCAGCTCCCTGGGTGATGAGGTGTTACATCTGAGCACTGTCTGCCATGTACCCCTGGGGCCATAGGGAGACTGGAGAGAGGAGACTGGGGTACTGGGTGCCAGCCAACCAAATTATGTCCCAAAAGGTCACTTATTCAGCAGGGGAGGCAACTTGGGAGCAAGGATCACCCAGCAGCCTCGTGCAGAGCTACACAGGGCAGGCATGTGGGGTGGGCACCATGGGGTCACAGGGCTGTCGTTGTGTGGGGTGGGGTGGCAGAGCTCAGTGCCTGTCAGTCAGTGCCTGCAAACCAATCCCCAAATGAGGAAGCATCTCGTGTCTGCGGCGGGTGCTAGAGTGCAGTGTGAGGCAGATGGAGAAGTCCTGATGGCAGAGACGAGGGAGCAGTCCGGCCCTGTGCCCTACTGGCACCATGCTCCAGGTAGGATCGGTGCTGAGCACTAGGGCTGGGCTGTCAGTCCTATGGGGTGGCAATGCCCTGTTGCACTGCAGGGCTCTCCCCAAAGCCTGGGACAAGGGATGGAGGGTCTTTGGGTTGGGAAGGCCCAGTCACAATGGAGAGCATCCCCAGGCTTGAGCAGGATACCAAAGGTGTGGCTTGCTGACCACGCAGGCTCTTCTCCCTTGAGCAGGCTGGGCCCTGGCCATGCCACACTGCCTGGAGTGAAACAGGGCGATACAATAGTGAGGAGGAGCCTGGGCAAGAGCTGTGGGGTGAGGAAGGGGCAGGAGAAAAGGAGGACAAGGCTCCCAGGGCCTGCCAGCCACCTTCCATCCCAGTAGCACAGTGAGAGGCAGAAGAGGGTCTGACAGGTATAGTGAGAGGCAGAATCAGATCTGACAGGCTGGGTACCACAAATTCCTATAAATACCTGCAGAGCTTCAGTGCTGGAGGCAGGGACATTCTGGTGTGGGGATGGCTGAGGTGGGGGCAGTGCGGGGCTGGACTGCATCCCAGAAAGGCCAAGCTCCTGCCTGGCAGCACTGCGGCACACACAGAGTGCTGACCTGTGGAGGGGCAGGCATGGCCCCGACATGCTGTCAGAGATTCACCATGGCTGTGGCAGGGGTAAGGGGTAGTCTGAGAGCTGACTGGGACATCTCAGCAGCAGCTCTGTCCTGTCTCACATCAGTGTTCTGCTCAGATGGCAGCACATGGCTTGCTTGAATCATCACCATGCCCAGTCCTGTGGCATCCCACAGTACTGGCATGTTTACTCCTCTGGTGTAGATTCAGCAGGGTCTCAGGCCTTTGTGGGTCCCTGCCAGAACACCCCAGGTGCTGGAGCCTGGACCACAGATGGTGCCCTGAGCATGGCTGTGCACACCAGGCAGGCAGCATTAGCAGCATGGCCTGGAGCTGGCACTGCCAGTGCTAGCCAAGGGCTGGAGAGCACTGCCGGGTGCTTCCCAGAGGAGATGCAAGTGCGTGTCCCCAGTGGCTGCTCAGGCACTGCGCTTGTGCCAGAGACTGCCACGCAGTGAACCCTCCTGCTCCATCCTACAGCAAAGCATCCAGCAGTGCCATCCATGTCGCACAGTCATCCTCTCCATGAAAAACCCTCCCTGTGGCAATGCCAGAACTGGCATTGACAGGGGCCCTGAGCCGAGGCATTCATGGGGCTGATGTGCCCAGGGAGAAAGCTGCCAAAAGTGTGGGGCCAGCCCTTTGTGCTGTGGTGTCTGAGCCTGCAGAAGGACTAGGGTTGTGGGAAGGAGAGAGGAAGGGAGCGGGAGTCGCGGCAGGGTCACGCGGCTCGGCTTCGGGAAGGCCATGGGATGTGGTTAGCCGCAGGCTGCACGCACAGCACCGCTGGAGTGGGCAGCACAGAACTTGTCACCACTCCAGGGGACCATCCCCATGGCTTGGGAATGGCATGACCTGATTGTCCATCCCCTCTGCTGTGGCTGCCCCCCAGCCAGGGTGTCACAGTCCCTGCCCCAGCCTGAAGCTGATACAGCAACATACGCCCCTGGGAACAGCTCTGGGGCTGGAGCACGTGCAGCTCAGCTGGGTGTCGGGGATGCGGTCCCCACACTTGGATGGCATTCCAGCTGGGTTTTACTGCCCCTATGCATGTGGCAATGCTGGCCCTGGGTGAAAATGTGCTGGAGCTGCCCTGGCCCCAAAAAGTGTGCAGAGTGCCAGTAACAGGATATGGTTCCACCCCTCATGCCCCAGGGTGTCACCCTCCTCTCTGGGCAGGTCCGCTTATGCCGGTCACTGTGTCTCCACTTGGGTCTGCAGAAATCTTCACCAGCCACCGGCCACCCCCATCTCAGACACAACCGGGCTACCAGGATGCATCCTGCTTCTCACCTGTGGCTGAGCCCCTGTTCAGCAGTGGGGGCTCCCTGATGTGTGCTCGGGGTGTGCCTGTGAGCCCTGAGGCCCCACTCCTACCTGGCACCCTCCTCCAGGTGAGTGGGCTCCCAGCCTGCAGCCTGTGGCTTACTGGTGGTGTACCAGTCACCCACCCTGACCCTGCCGTGTCTTCTGCAGCCCAGTGGTGCCTCCCAGCTCAGCTTCCACAGCGCCTTCCCAGGCTTTGAGCTGCCCCTGGCCCCCCTGCCCCCC
>VXBQ01005029.1:28314-39769 GCA_013400175.1 Phainopepla nitens
CCGAACCCCGCGATGTGGCACCCAGCAGCCTCAGCCCCCAGCTCCGACACAAGCCCACACTGCAGTACGACTTCCCTGGCAAGTGCCTCAGCCTGGAGCCACCAGCACCCCACTATGTCCCCCCCATCCCATCCTCCCGGGCACCACTGCTGAGCCCGGAGCCCCCCTTCTCCCCCACCTCGGCCTCCCGCTCTAAGTTCCCCTACAGCAGTTCATCTGACCCCTCACTTGTCACTCACCCTGCCTCCCCTCTCCCGAGCCCTTGCTTCGCCCCCTACATGCCAGGGCTGGGCTATGCCACAGGCATGAGTCCCCAGGGGTACTCCAGCCCTGCTGTCTCCCAGCTTCTGCCCCCCACCTTGCTGGCCAACCCCAGGTTTTCGCCCTCCAAGGGGCCGCCCCAGGGTGGGGGTGGGCGGCCCAAGGTGAAGCCCAGTGGCACCAAGGCAAGGAGGCTGCCAGGACACCCCCTGTCCCACCTGCCCGAGCCCAACCCCTGCCCGAGCCAGCTCCTGACCACAGGTAACAGGGTTGGGGGGCGGTGGGGGGACATAGGGGTGAGGTGGGGGCATGCTATTGTGGGGCTCAGAGCAGGGATCCCCTTCCTCCCTGGGGTTGGGACACAGGGAATACTGGGCAGGGCACATGGCGTTCCCCATAGTGAGGGTAGGTCCAAACCCAGGGATGAAGCCATGCCTGAGGGATTGCCCTGGCTTCAGTGGATTCAGAGGGAGGTGCAGCCCAGCCCCAGGACTTGGCTAGGGGCACTGCTGGAAAGTTCGTGTGTCCCCAGTCTGGTCTCTGTGGCCTTGTTGGCACAACGGGCTGGGGGGTCACTGGTGTCCTGCCTGATAGCTGCCTGTGGGTGTGATGGGACAGGTCCCTTGGGCACTGTCATGGCCCTCTGCTTGCTTGAGGAGGGGCTGGTGCTCCCTGCCTGCAAGAGGCTCCTGAGGACATCCCTGTTGTGAGGAGAACAGACTCCTCCTCCAGAGGTGCATCCTTGTTCTTTGGGACAATCCAGCAGGGAAGGGGCTGCAGCAGTTCTGGTGCAGGGAGGGGCTGGCTGTCTCCTGGGGCAGGGAAAGTCACCCCAGCCCCAACAGCCCCATGCAGCAGTGCCCATCTGCTCCCTGCCCCCTCAGCCAAGCAGGACCTCACGCTGGATACCCCTTGCCCGATGGGTGCAGGACCCATGCCCACGGCCCCTGTCTCCCCGGTAAGCACTCAACAACCCCCTGGGTTGGGAATTGCCTTCTCCTGGCTGCTGGGGAAGGGGTGGAGATGGGCTCTGGGGGTCCCACTTTGCTGTGGGCTGGACAGAAATGGAGGGAAGAAGGGTGCACCTGGCTGGGTGGCTGGGGATGGCAGGAGTTGCCTGAATTTCTTCTCCTGTAAAAGAACCAAGGCAGAGGTGAGAGACATCCCACTTTGCAGGGCCTTTCCTGGGTTGCTGGGGCTGGCCCTGCAGATGGTAGCACGGGGCTGCACATTGCCCTTCCCCACCCCCTCATGGGGGTTTGGTTGCCAGTGCCTGGTGTGCGTGGTGTGCTGATCCCCCAAATTCCCTTCCCTCTGCCTTCTTCCAGCAGCAGAACGCTGTCCCCAAAGTCCCTGCCACCTTCCTCTCCAGAATGGCCCAGATGAGCCCAGGACTGGCTTCTAGCTCCAGCCCTTCCCAAGTGTTGCTGCAGACAGTGAGCACACAGCTGGGCCCCCTGCAAGTCCCTAAGGCAGAGCAGCTGTCCCCCACCTCGGCTTGTGGTGAGTCTGGAGCACCCCAAAGAGCTCCACAGGGCACTGGGGTTCCTGCAGAGGACTTGGATCAAACACTGCGAGAATTTTCATTTTGGCTTCAATCCTGGCTATTTCCATTTATCCAGCTGAGCATGGAGGGTTCCTTCTGTGCCCATTCACCTGCCTCTTTCTCCAGCAGCAAAAGCAGAAATAGGGAAAGACAAAAATGGAGCAAAATGTCGGACTGCGGTTTTGAAACCCCGGAGCTTGGTTTTGGAGCAAGAAGCATCCGCTTTCACCCGCAGTAACCAGCGTGGCTGCTGGAAACCAGGCTCTGGTGTTATTCCCAGTTCAGTTTGGTGCTGCACACCACAACCCTGCTGCCCTTGCAACTATCTCCATGCAATTTCCACCCCAAGAAATGGTGGGAATTTAAAATGTCAAATCCCAGATGTTCTCATTCCTGAGCAGCTGTAAAATGAGTGGGACTTGGGATAATGTGTGCTTGGAAGCTGAAGTGGAGCATCCCCATCAGCTGAGTGGGGTGGCTTGTCCTGGGTTGGGGACAGCACTGTGGGATGTCCCTCTCTGCCTGTCCCAAGTGCTGAGACATCACCTTGTCATGAGTGTTGTTGCTATCCCTCTCTTCATAGCAGCACCTTCCCTTTTTCAGGCAGTGACTGGCCCAAGCCTAGTCAAGCTTCCTCAGGACCCCCTGCAAGGCTGGGCACTAGCATCTCCCTGCACCAGCCTGTGTCCCGTCCAGGAAGGCCTGAGTCCAGCAAGGTATGGCAGGAGCTGCCAACTTCATATGCACCCCACTTTCCTCCTTCCCCCAAGACACCATCCACCCTCACTTCAAGCTTTGGGCAAGCCTGTCCCCAGTGGGGCTAGTGGCCCATGGCTGTCCCTGCTGCTGGGAGGTGCCTGACGGCGCTGACCTGCAGCTGGAGAGCCGCCGCATCACACACATCTCCGCTGAGCAGAAGAGACGTTTCAACATCAAGCTTGGCTTCACCACGCTGCACAGCTTGGTGAGCACACTGAGTGCTCAGCCCAGCATCAAGGTGAGCACCCAGGGCTAGCCCTGGGCATGCAGGAACATGGCATGTCACCCAGAGACACCGCATCCCTGCTGTGACCCACAACACAGAGCTCCTCTCTTGTGCCCCAGCCTGTGGTTGCAGGAGGCTGGAGCACACAGCAAGCACACAGTGCAGCTCTGCGAGGGTGGTCTGGGCCCCCTTCCCCTCTCACCCCATGGCCCTCCAGGTCAGCAAGGCCACCACCCTGCAGAAGACAGCTGAGTACATCTGCAAGCTGCAGCAGGAGCGGGCAGCTCTGCAGGATGAGGCACAGCGTCTGCGGGAGCAAATCGAGGAGCTCAATGGCTCCATCAAGTAAGGGGGCAGGGGGAGATGGGGGAGCACTGCCTGCTTTGGAGTAGCCAGGCAGGGCAAGCAGAAGTGCCAGGACAGCAGCAGGACATGACAGGTCTCCCTGGAGCACCTCCCTGCTGACTGTCCCTCCTCAAACCCTCTCTGTGGGAGGGCTGATGCTCAAGAGGCAGGACAGAGTAGGGCCAGGTCCCACACCTGGCCTGGGAGGGGGACATTGGCTGGCAACTCCTGCTGAGCTTCTGTGGCACCCAGCCTCCCGAACATGGCCTTACAACACTGGCTGTGCCCCACAGCCTGTGCCAGGAGCAGCTGCCGGCCACAGGGGTGCCCATCACACGCCAGCGCTTCGACCACATGCGCAGAATGTTTGACGAGTACGTTCACTCCTCCACACTGCAGAACTGGAAGTTCTGGATTGTATCCTTTGGGCCAGTGCCTGCTGCTCCCTCTCACCCTCCATGGGACACCAGGTGCTCTGGTTCATCTACTGTTGCTGGGTCTTTGGGGTCCCTCAAGCTTGGGAGGCTTTGGGGACCACAGGGAGATGTTTCCCAGCCAAAGTCACATGGTGGGAACATGCTGATGTTCTGTGGTTAGGAGGGATATTCTGCTCCAAGGGATCAAAAACAGTTGGATAAATGGTCCTCAGGGAGAAGGAAAGTGGAGCTAAGCTTATGGAGGGAATTGCTCCTGATGACATTGGAACTGGCTCTGAGAGGCAGCAGCCATGGATTAGGAAAGGTCCAGACACAAAGCTGGGGACATGATGGCTTGGTCTTGGTGGTTGCATGGCATACCCTGGAAACACAGAGATGGAGAGGATCAACGGCCAAGGAACCTGTGGGCAAAGGGCTGGATCTGCTGCTCTGTGAGCACAGATTAGACACACTGGGACTCACTGGCAGAGCCTGTGAGGTGTGTGAAGTCCCAAGTGGCAGAGTGATGAAAGGCATTGCTGCCCATGGTCCCATCCAGCACAGGACATCTGGACAAGGGCAGAGGTGACTGATGCAGAGCTGGAGAGCTCCTTCCTCAGGACAAGGGGTATCATAAAGCCAACACGGGCTCCAGGACATGCTTGTGGCGGAGGTATCTCTGTGGATTACTGCCTGCACAAAATCACCAGGCTGGTCCCTGCAGGCTGGGAGCAACAGGGGAGCTCACACACTGGTGAGAACACACTGGTGTCCTGTCTTGTCCCGCACATGTTGCTAGCTGGTTCCCTGACCTGCTCTGGAGCACGTCTTGTCTCTCAGCAACCTTTTCTGGCAGCTCCAGCCACGACAGGGGTTTTGCATCTCTTCCACTGCCTACCCAGGTGACACTCATGCGATCACCCCAGCAGTTGGGGCTAGTGCCAGGTGTGGTGCTGTGCTGGGAAGGCACTCGGCAGGCCTGTTCCATGGCCTGGTGCCCCAGCAGTTCTGCTCCATGTCCAGACAAGAAAGTCTGTCCTGCTGCCATAGGAGGGTGAAGCCCGCACCTGGGAGGAGTGAGACCCTTGTCATAGCAAAGCTGGTCCTTAACTCCTCTGATCCAACCAGTTCAGTATCATCATCCGGCCCCTCTTCGAGTCTTTCAACGGCATGGTGTCCACAGCCAGCATGGAGAGCCTCACCCAAACATCCCTCGCTTGGCTGGACCAGCACTGCTCGCTCCCAGCGCTTCGGCCAAGTAGGTGGCCCTGTGCCTGGCTGTGGCACCATGAGCAAGTTGCATTGGCATTGACTGAGGGAAAGGCAGAGGGGAAAAGGAGAGGGGTGTTCTGGGGGATGGCAGGCTCATCTGCAGGATGTCCTGGGGCTCATGCTCAGTGATTTCCCGTGCTCCTGTCACACCCACGCCCCAGCTGAGCGGGAAGTGCCCTAACCCCCTGTCCTGGCAGGGCAGGCTCAAGCCCTCCCCAAAGCCCCTCAGGGTGGGTTTCCCTTCACCGCGTTTGCTGGGGCTGAGGGAGCGACCAATTCCACCGTTCCGGGGGCTGGAGCGGGACCGACCGGGCAGCGCCGTCTTCACCAGTATGGGTCACGCCTTATAGTCCCCTGTCCCCTGTCCCCGCAGCCGTCCTGAGCTCCCTGCGGCAGCTGAGCATCTCCACCTCCATTCTCAGCGACCCGGCCCGTGTCCCCGAGCAGGCCGCGCGGGCAGTGGCGGCGCTGGGACGTCCCGGCGCCTCCTCCTCCTCCTGACTGCTCCCGGAGCTCCGGGGTGTCCCACGGGCACCGGCGTGGGGAGCCGGGACTGCACGAGGGCTGTCCCACCCCATCCCCCTGCAATAAAGGACTTGCTGTGCCACGGACCCCGCGTAGTTCTTCAGCCCTGAGGCCGCTTTGAGCACGGCCGGGAAGGGCGGAGGGGGACCGGGACTTGAGGGAGGTGAGACCGAAAGGAGTGAAAGCCGCTACTGGGAGGGGGGGCCAGGATCTAGGGGAGATGAGGGAAACCGAGANGATGAGGGGGACACGGGCTGGGATGGTCAGATGCTGAGGTGCATGTGTTAGAAGAGGGTCTGGGGGGTTGACGGGGCTTTGTGGGAGGCAGGGGCTGAGAACAGCGGCTAGGAGGGGGTCGGAGGTGTCCGTGGCTGAAGGGGGGACCGCCGGGGCGGGCGTGCAGTACCACCGCCAGGCGCCGCCCTGCGCGGCTCAGCGGGGCCGCGCATGCGCACACGGAAATCCCCCCCTTTCTGGTAGCAGCCGCTGACGCGGCGGCGGGAATATGGAGGCAGCGGCGGCGCTGGGCGGGCTGGGGCTGCCAGGCGGGCTGGGGCTGCCAGGCGCCCTCACCGTCCTTATCCTCCTCGTCCTCGTCCTGCTGCTGGCGGTCGCGCTGCGCCGCTCTGCTCCACGGCAGACCCCCACCGCCCCGCAGGACGGTGAGTACCGTGCGGACAGTGGGGCACCGGGCAGCGGGGAACGGAGCGGAGCTGAACCGGACCCACCGACCCCTCCGCTTCTGCAGGACCCCGGGCGAACGGGCACGCCAGGCCGGAGGAGCCGCGGAAGGCGAAGCTGTCGGCGAGGGCTCGCAGGGAGAAGCCGCAGCAGCACAGCTTCGCACACCGGCTGCTGGTCGCTGCCCTCAAGGTACCGCGTGTGCCGGGGGCCGGTGCCTCCCTGGTGATGATGCCGATGTGCTCCTCGGTGTCCTTGGTGTCCCCTTGATGCTGGTGTGTCGCCGGTGTCTCCCGCGGTGCCGCTATCCTGCCGCGGTCGGTGCACCTCCGGTGCCGCTGTCCTGCCCTCTCGATGCTGGCGTCCCGCCTGTGCCCGTGTCCCCCTTCCCCTCCGGTGCTGGTGTCCCACTGCGCCTCCCCCCCGGCGTCCTCCGTAACCACTCTCTGTCTGTAGGGACACAGCAGCCCGGTCACCTGCCTGGACTTCAGCAGCAACGGCAAGTACCTGGCGTCATGCTCTGAGGACCGCACAGTGCGGCTGTGGAGCACTCGGGACCTGGCGGGGCGGGAGCACCGCTGCCTGCGCGCCAATGTGGGGCTGGACCACGCCGAGCTCGTCCGCCTCAGCCCCGACTCACGGTACGGCTGGACCTTGTACTGGCACCGGCATGTGCTGCAGAGCTGGCAGGCTCACAGCCAAGCTGTGATGGGATCAGTGGTGTTGCTCTGGGATGGGTGGAGGCAGCATCTCTCACTGGGTCATCACAGTATCACTGATCCATGGCCTTTCCTGAGAGCAGCTGGCACTTAATCACAGAATCACAGTAGTTCGAGTTGGAGGGGACCTCTGGAGGTCATCTAGTCCAGCTCCTGCTGTGTTAATGTGGCTTTCAGGACAAATATCCACTGCCCAGCTTGCTGCACCCATGGAAGGTGCCTGTTGAGGTCACTGCCAGCTGACTCTGCAGCGGGAATGTGCTGCTGAGTCTCCTCAGTGGTCAGGGGAGCTCTTGTTGGGTGGGAAATTTGGTGGAAAAGGGTGGTTTGGCTTTTTGAAGTGGTCTCTTCCAGAAAGAGGAAGGATCTCGTTTCTTGCTGTGGATAATAAATTCCATTCTTTTTCATTCAGTGTTGCAGTTGAGCCAACACAGGGAGAGAACTTTTTACCTGCCAGCATATCCCTCTTCCCAGGTGCCCCTGAGTGACCTGGGCTGAGCTGGAGCTCAGAGCCTGTCCCTCCACAGGGCTTTAATTGTCTGGCTGGCCAATGCTGAGACTATTCGTGTCTACAAAATGACCAAGAAGGATGATGGCAGCTTCACCTTCACTGCGACTTCTGAGGACTTCCCAAAGAAGCACAAGGCTCCTGTCATTAACATAGGGATTGCAGAGACAGGTATGGAAATGAGCTGCTCACCTCTACAGATCAGCTGTAATTTCCTTGTGAAGCTACTGGATTCAAAGTGTTGGAGGTTTTGGCATTCTCAGGGCTGTGTACAGCACCAGTACTGAACTGCGTAGTCTCTTAGTTTTTTTTTTTTTACTTAATTTGCTACTGACTGAGCCAAAAGGTGTTGTTTTCACACCGATTATGTCCCTATAACCAGCTCCCCGATATGGACAGTCTCTTAATTTACATTTTCAGGGATGCTGTTGCAAAGAGGTCTGGTCTCAGTATTGAGAGGATCGCTGTTCTCTGGGCCGCCAGTCTCTCTTTAACCAGTCAGAAATCTCTCTAGTGAGTTCGTATGGTCTACCTTGAACTTCTGGGATCACCTAGAACAGAGGTGGGGTGGATGGGTGGAAATTATCTTTTAGTGATGAGGGCTTAATAGATTAATGTACCAGGTATGTGCCAGTGGCAATTGGAAGCAGGTGGATGTGAGTTCACCTCTGTAATAGTAGAGCAGGGAAAATGTTAACTGAGACTGGAGCTGTGAAAGTGAAAATTTAAACCTGCAACAAGTAGCTGAAAGGCAAACAGGCAACTCCCTGCCTGTGCTGAGGTGGCAGAGGGGAAGTGGGAACAAGCAGGAGTCCAGCACAGGCAGAACCAGCAATCATAGATCATAGTGGTGTGACTGGGATTCAGTTGCCTGCCTGCAGTCCACAGCTTGAAAGGTGTTTATTCTCGAGTTGATTTTGGGCATGCAGGTCAGGTGGAGTATGCTTTGTTCCTGTTTGTGGCAGAGCCCAGTGGGGCTACACACTGGGCTCCCAGCTCTGCTTGTGAGGCTCGGGGTCCTGAGTACAGGGCCCACATGGGCTTAGTGCCTGCTGCCTGCTCGGGAGCCAGGGGAGTACTGAGGCATAACCAGGAGCTGAGTCTTCTGATAGTGCTCTTTACTCTGTCCTAGGAGACTGACACTCCTTGGATTTTGGTGCTGCTTCTGGTTTTCTCCAGCTGCAGGGAGAGGTTGTCCTGGGGCTTAGTTGAGTCTGTGGCAGCATTAGGTCTGGGGGCTCTCCTGATCTCTGCCTTTTTTTCCCCAGGGAAGTTTATCATGACAGCTTCTAGTGACACCACCATCCTGATCTGGAGCCCAAAGGGAGAAGTCCTGGCCAGCATTAACACCAACCAGATGAACAATGCCTATGCCACAGTGTCACCCTGTGGGAGGTGAGTGACAGGCAGAATTCCAGGCTGCTCCTTTGCACAAAATAGTTCAGACCATCAGCAGTTTGTTGTTATTGTAATGCAATTTTCTGAGGATTCCACAGTTTAAAAGGTATTTTGGCCCCCTGGGAGATGGAGCTGATTTGGGCTCAGGCACTCGTGTTTTGCCATTTTGCCTCAGCGCTGCTGTTCTGGTAACCTGAAAACAGCTTTGGCCTCAGGTAGCAGAGATGGGACAGAGCAAATGGCCTATGCAAAGAAAACTGCATTTTGAATTTGTCTGTGACTTTTTAAAGGTTAATTACAAAAGTAAAGGTTTTATTTCTGGAAGATCTGTTTATCGGGAAAATCACTTGCTGCTGTCGGTTGATTTGCCTTGCTCTTAGTGTGAGGAGTTTGGGTATCAAAAGCATTTAGCTTTGACTGGAGAGTTTCTCATTCCTGAGTTCTGGCGTCCTTCCTTAGTGTTCCCTTTACCAGCCAGGTTTCAGGGAACAGTGGAAATTCAGCTGATCAGACTGGAGTGCAGGAGTCACGATAAGTTTGCAGAGCTGTGGCCCTGCCTTGCTCAGGTCCTCTGTAAAAGGCAACCTGTGTCTCTGCTTGTTCCTTCACGCAGGTTTGTGGCATCATGTGGCTTTACCCCTGATGTGAAGGTGTGGGAGGTGTGTTTTAGCAAGAACGGAGACTTCAGGGAGGTGACCAGGGCTTTTGAGTTGAAAGGCCACACTGCTGGTGTACAATCCTTTTCCTTCTCCAACGACTCAAGGAGGTATGTGTGTGTTACCCGCTCTGAGTTACTCTCAGGACACGTAAGCTCATCTCTTCCAGGGTTCACCAGCTGCACCACTGAGCTGTGAGGGGTAAAACACTGCCCTAGGGAGCCAAATCTAGCTCATGCCACCTGTGTATTCCCTGCTCATAGGAATCTGATGTGGTGTTAACAAGACCAAGTGCTGATGCTGCGCCTGGATCAGAGCAACCCCCAGATCAATCCAGGCTGGGGATGAACAGACTAAGAGCAGCATGGGGGTGCTGGTGGGTAAGAGCTGGAGGTGACCCAGCCCAGAAACCCCCCTCGGTTGATCCCACAGCATGGGTAGCAAGGGAGAGGGGAGTTCTGCCCCTCTGCCCCACTTAGGTGAGACCCCACCTGCAGAGCTGCCTCCAGCTCTGGGGTCTCAGCACAGGAAGGATATGGAGCTGCTGAAGTGAGTCTGGAGGAGGCACCAAGATAATTAGAGGGATGGAACAGCTCTCCTATGAGGAAAGGCTGAGAGAATTGGACTTGCTCAGCCTGGAAAAAGAGAAGGCTTCAGGTTATGTAATTGTGGCTTCAGGACCTGAAGGGAGATGACAATAAAGATGGGAGAGAGACTGAGGTGACAAGGGCCTGGAGCGACAAGATAAGGGGGAATGGTTTCAGGCTGACAGAGAGTGGGTTAGATGGGATATTAGGAAGAAAGCACTGGTTGTGAGGGTGGTGAGGCCCTGACACAGTTTGCCCAGAGAAAATGTGGCTGCCCCATCCCTGGAAGTGTTCGAGGCTGTGTTGGAAGGGGCTTGGAGCAGCCTAGCGGTAGGCTTTTTTGCTTTGGAAAGAGAACACAGGCTGTATATGTGTACAGACTCACCCTTTCCGAGAGACCTCTCTCCACGGAGGATTCCTGGTTCATGGGCAGGGCAGGGTAAGAGGTGCCGCCCCTTTCCCACGTACTCACCGTGCTCTCTCTTGGCTGCAGGATGGTGACTGTGTCAAAGGATGGCACATGGAAGTTCTGGGACACAGATGTGGAGTACAAGAAGCAGCAGGACCCATACCTGCTTCTGACAGGGCAGTGTGCAGTGCTGGAGCCATGCCGCATTGCCCTGTCCCCTGACAGCCGCACGGTTGCTGTGGCGGGCGGCACAGACATTGTGGTGTACAACACACGGCGTGGCGAGGAGGAGGAGCGTTTTCTTGGTGTGCACAGCCACCCTATCACTGACCTTGCCTTTGACACCACCGGCCGCTATGTCGTGTCCTGTGGGGACCGCGCTATCCGTGTCTTCCACAACACTGCCGGGCACCGCGCTGTGGTGGAGGAAATGGAGGCCATGCTGAAAAAAACTGGCAACAAAGCCACACGGGAGAGGCTGGAACAGCAGATCTCCAGCGCTCGCAAAGCGTTGGCTGCCATCTATGGCAAGAAGCACTAGGCTACCCATACCAGCAGAAAGCAGCTGCACTCTGCCTTTAGGGATAGTTTTTTTTAATAACTGTGAACAGCAGTAATAAAAGAGTGCCCGGGTCCTTCCTTGCGTGCTGTGATGGGCTGGACAGGGCTGGGACAATATGGTCTCCCACTGTCACGCTCTTGTGTTGTTTTACCCCCCCGGGCTTAGATCACCAATATCCCATGGAAGTGATTGCTAAGGCAATGCCTATGAGTTTTCCTGACCTTAGAAACGGGAGTTGTGTGGATTTGGGGTAGGTTTGGTTGGTTGTGGAGCTGCCAAAGCTTTGGTGCTAAACGGTGGGGGTTCTGCTGCAGGGGACGGGGCAGTGCAGTACCGGTGCAGTGTAGTTAGGGTAGCCCCATTCTTCCAGCCCGGGGTCTCCAGGTGATCTCACGGTGGCGTGCAGCGGGACTTGCCCCAAAGGAAGATGGCGGCGCACCATCGCCTGGCCTGCGCGTCGTTTACATGCCCGCGGTGGGGTGTGTACTTCTGCGCAGGCGCAGCAGCCGGGGCGTGTCGGGCGTGGTGACGCAGGACGCGCAGCGCGGGGGCGGGCCGCGCAGGGCGCGTGCGCGGGGCCGGGTG
>VXBQ01005044.1:0-40122 GCA_013400175.1 Phainopepla nitens
GGTGAGGGCTGAGGGCTCTGCCCATTTGAGAATTGAGGTCGCGGCTGCTTCTCCCTCTCTCTGAAGGACCCTGGGCACTGCTGAGGATAAAATAGCTCGGTTGCCGCTGTGGGGCACTGAGGGGACACAGCGGGAGCAGAGAGGCCGAGTGCTCTCCCAACAAAACAGCCCTCAGAGGTGTGTTTAAGCTCGCTTAGTAATGAGCTCCTTTTAGAGAGGGAAAGCAGTGGGATGCTGAATGTTGTATGTATGAACAGAGGGCGAATAGCTGTGACAGATTAAGACGCCCTAACAGGAGGGTGTAGCCAGGTTAGGGTCGGCCTCTTCTCACAGGCAACAGGCGACAGGACGAGAGGACACGGTATTAAAATGCACCAGGGGAGGCTTAGGTTGAATATCACCTGTGATATTTCTTCACAGAAAGGGTGATTAGACATTGGAGTGGGCTGCCCAGGGAGGCGGTGGGGTCACCGTCCCTGGAGGTGTTTAAGGAAAGAGGGGAGGTGGCACTCAGTGCCATGGTCTGGTCGACATGATGGTTTTCACTCAAAGGTTGGACTCGATGGTCTCAGAGGTCTTTTCCAACCTAATCGATTCTGTGAGCATGAACCCAAAGTCTTACAAGGCACGAACCAGGGACCGAGAGCAGGAGTGTAAGAACAGTGAGGGAAACTGTTTGCATGAGCAAACTCTTCTTCTTTGTCCCTTAGGAAATAACCAAAGAGCTCAAAAATGCACTGGTGCCCCTCACCAGACAGCACAGCAGCACCTGAGGGCACCGAGGCATCTTCATTCACACCAGTGAATCAGGCAGCTACAACCAGCTCCTTTTCACTACCAGAACATCCTCCAGCTGGACAGCAAACTCCAACCTTAGGAAAGCTGTGACTGTGCCAGAATTCCTGTCTATCTCACTGTGATTAATAGACTTCAGACTGTAAGGAAGGAGTATTGACGTCATAAGTATCACACTTCATAAGGAAAGTTAATTTTCAGACTATCCAGAAGCAATCTGCAGACCCCTAAAAGTCATAGGCAGGCTGAAAATGAAGCTAGTTCTCCCAACACTGCCAGCAAAATAACTTATGGAGCAGTATTTTCCCTGGAGAGCTCACATGTAAGTGCCTAATCTAAGACAAAGTAATCATCTTATCAGCCCTTACTACGTCATCCTGTGCCCTTAAAGAAAGACAAAAATAGACTGTTGAAGGATTTATCATGAAACCACTCCTGTTCTCATAAACTTGTATCTGAGCCTAGGTGAATGGTTTTGTGCATGCTGGGAAGAGGAATGAATTAAAAATAAATTAGAAGGATATGAAGAGATCAAATAATAGGTTTTTAATATTTGTTATGTGGATAATGAGCATAGCAGAGAAACTGATTGGAAAGTAATTTGCTAAGTGATACAAGCAGAAAGACATTCAGGAAGATGGAATGTAAATATCTTGGGGAACATCTGGCAAATTAAACAATTTCAATTAGGGTTACAAGAAAACAAGGAAATCCATGCCAGATTGAGGAGAGAAGCATTTAAAATCACTTGGAATCCTGATAGCTTCTCAAATAACCTGTCTGCTCAGAACATTGTGATTCTCAGAGCAGTAGGTAGCTCACAGAGGTTTAAGTTATTATTTTCCCTTTTTGTTTTCCCCCAAGGATCCATTCTAGTTAAGTATAAAAAACCCAAGATTTTACAGGTACAGTTTAGAGGCTATCATGAAAGATTAAGTTTATTATCACTGATGTGTTTTGTTAAGGTCTCAAGAGCAAAATAAAAATGTTCCTGAATGGAAGCTGCTTCCCCTCACTTTTTTTTTTTTTTAAGAATTTAAAAAATAAACTAATAAAGCCCATGCTAAATGTTGTTCAGCTGCTGCAACAAACCAAATGTAGCAGAGTACGTGACTTCTTGTTATTTTTAAAATGGCTTCTTTCTCACTAATAATGACTGTTTTGGCATTTATCAACAAAATATGCATAGAAAAGTAAGGTGAGCTTGATTAAAACAGTCACTGACCAAAGGAACTTTCAGGCAGCTTTACTGGTGACTCCCTGAAATAAACCTATTGAAAAAAAAAACCCAACAACTTGGCCAAATGTATTTTATCCTGACCAAAGTCTCTAATATTCCATATTCCAGGGCAGGAAGCATGGCTCCTTGCTGGAGGCATGGGATGGAGCAGCAGAGTGTTAGACAGACCTGCCACGGTAATTCCTGTGCTGCCACAGGTTAAACACAGACCCTGGAACACTCACTGCACCCACCCACACCTCACAAAGTGCTCAGCCAAACATCTCCATCTAATCACATGTAGGAACAACCAACAACAAGGAGATCCTGCTGCTAGCATAAACCTGCTTTGGAATATGCTGTCCTTCTAAGTCACCAGCAGAAGGAATGTGAGTTTTTAGGGGTTTTTTGAGCTTTCTGACAGTAATTATGTCTTTCCTGTGGAGTGTGACAGGAGTAGAACCTTGTGGAGATAACCACCCACTGAGAGCACCATGTGCCACAGTAGCCAGCATTGCACAACGTGTGATTTTCATCTGTGCACCTAAAATATAACTCTTCAGGTTTAGCTCTTCACACTCCATTTTACCTTTATTTTTACTCCATTTAAAATTATATATCCAAAACCATAACGAAAGGACATGTGTGAGCAAAGTGAAGTGATATTAATATCCACTAATAAAGTCCTAGTAAGCCTCTGAATGCAAAACTACATGAGCTGTTAAGCTTTTAAATACATATATGACATTATCAGCTGGTTGTATAATACATAATTTATGCCAGAATGAATCTGATTATAGGAGCAGTCTAGCTGACCATAGGCTCAATAATCTGGATATTTTTCAGTTTGTAGAAGTATATACTTGTTGTAAAGAACATGGTTGCAATACTTTTCTGTGCTTGCTGTGTTTTGAGAGTGATCATCAAACATATTCACAAGTATCTTTTCCCAGACTGCAGCAAAACCATCTCAGGAACTTCCCTATCCTACTGCTCCATGTTCTATCAGTGTACATGTTAATTTATTGAGCTCTATAGGTAAGTGTTCTGATCTTCATTTTTATCTTCAACATAAAAATGGCATTTCTCCATCACAGATAAAGCAAATTTCTTTTTTGTGTTTAAAAAGAAATGCTAGTATTCTTCCTTTGAAGTATCCTCTAGAAGTTTCTGCTAGTCTTTCTGCTAAATGACTAATTCATTTTGTTTCTTATTTCAAACAGAAGTAACAACAGAAAAAGCTGTTTCCAGGAGAATTATCCTGGTTTATATTTAGCCTGGATTGACCTATTTCAGTGTGCTGTCATATGCACACCCTTCTACCTGGCCTCATCCTCCCTGTGAGCTGCTGAGTGCACGGAAGAACCTCTGATGAAAGACAGCAGACAAAGATTTTATGCCTGATTCAATAGGAAACAAACAAACAAAAAAAAAAACAAGTAGGAAAAGCACATGACACCAAAATTCACGAATTAAGCCCCTGTGTTCCTGCCAACAAAGGTGAGAGAATCCACTTGGTCATTCCCCTGGGCACATGAGAGCAGTGGGAGGCAGGGATAGGGGGAGGTGCAGAATTCACAAGGAAATTCAGCTGGAATTCACCTGGAAATCACACCAGTCACAGCATCCACCTCACACTGCCTAAGGGATTGACTTTCAGCCTTCCTAGTGCCAGCACCTGAAAACAGGATTTTGCTTTGTAGTTGTACGGAGATAAATGAGCTTTTTAGGCATACTTGGTCAAAACCACCCTCCCCCTTGGTTTGGTTGGTGTTTTTTTAGGGATTTATGATTGTTTATTGACATCCAGGGCTGCCCTTCCCAAGAAACACAAGCAGAAAATGTAGCATCTCAAACTGTACTATAAAAAGTTAACAGTTACTTGAAAATGTACGGAAAAAACACGTAAGCCAGAGATCCAATTCAAAACTATTCCACAATTCAGTTAATTCTGTCTCAAAACAAACACTAAAATAGTAAGAATCTAGAAAAATGGGTGGTTTATTCCTCTGAAATAAGGTTTTTTGATCACCTGAAGACTGTAGCCCTAAAGTACAGACAATTTGTTCTCAGTTCATTTTAGAAGACAAAACCCCAAAAGAACAATTTTGAGTTTCAGAAGGATTTACAGTACTCTCTGTGTGTGTACTTCATACATTTCACCATCATGACAACTGATGATAGAAAGTTATTGTCAAGCAAACATTATTTCAGGATACAAAGACACTGCTGTGTCATTATTAACAAAATATATTTAATATTTGGTTTTAATTTTCCTACTGTTTTTCCCTGCTTTCTTGTAGTGAGCCTGCTTGATTACTGATGTATTTCCAGACAGCTGTCATCTCACTCTGGCAACCTCCCTGGGTTTGAATATGAGGTGTAATTTACATGCTATTCATACCTGTAATATATTGTTTGTCTTTCTAGATGAGAACAATTTCATCTTATCCCCATAAAGGCTGTGGGAACTCATATAAAGAGGACAGTACAAATAATCTTTATCCATTATGATTTATTCTCTACAATACTTCATTAGAGGATAGAGTTCAATTATTTACACTCAGAAATTATTATATAGGTAGGAGGCAACCAAGTGTAATATAAAGAATTGGTCTGACGTCTCTGCACTGTAGGTCAAAAGAGGTCTCCTGCTTTAAGGAAATAAATTAACCAAAAAAACCCCAACAAAACAACATGTAGTTTCTGAATACAAACAGAAAACAGCACTAATAGTCAGTGAAGACTGCAGAGGTTTGTTAATGTACTATGAAAACAAATTATTCTGTGCAAAGGTTAAAATGAACTCTTAGATTTCCTTACAGTTTTTTTTTTGTTGTTGTTGTTCTGATAAATTGTAGATATGTGATATTTTGACCATATAACATTCCCAAACTGAAAATGGCTTCAGTTGAGATTGACTGTTGAACAACATGAAAAAAAAAAAAATTAAGAACCTCACAGTGGAAACATTTCAACACTGACAGACTCCAGTGATCAAAGACATTCTCCTGTAGTTACTGTAAAACAAAGACATTTCATCATTGCAGTGAGATCATTTATCAGTTGTGGTTGTCACGAGAATAAGCCCTTCTAGACCAAAAGGCACTTGCTTCTAAGGATGAGTGAATCCAGATCAAACCAGGTAACATTTGCTTTGAGGAGCAGTTCTGACCAGCTGTCCCAGCCAATCTCAGATCAACTGGCCACTGATTTTGGTTGTCTCCACCTTGAGGCAATTCAAAGGACAGTTTGTGCCTAGCTCACCTCTTTCATCCTTATGCATAGCTGCCATGTAATGATCTAGAAACGGGATTATTTCCTGAGACCACTTGTCCTTGTCACACGTTTCTCTGAGCTGACTTAGCTATGACACAGTTCTCATCTGACTTTACAGCTGGACCCTTGTGGGACTAAAGCTGAGAGGGCCTGTTCCTTAGGCAGCTTCTCACTGCAACAAGACAAGAACACAGTACATATTTAGAGGCATTTATGTTTTGTTTGTTTGTTTGTTTGTTTGTTTTAAACAGACTGAGTGGGGAAATAGAAGTGGGAGAGGATAAGACTTCCTCAGTCCCAAACCATCTGTCCCACGTCAGGCTTAAACCAACCAAGTTACTCAATCCTAAAATTCTGTTCTTTAAAAAAATGACAACTAACCCTCCCCACCCCACCCTTTAGTCATCCCCTAGTCAAAGAAACTGAAATCAGGAAAACACTATACACTGTTGAAGACACAGAACAGGGCAAACACCTGAAAAAGAAACAGTATAGTTGAAAAGCCTGGCACTGTATGCCTGCATGACCAGTCTCACCGAGCGTGCTCAGGGGTGAAGTTTTAGCACCATTTTTTTGCCTTTTTTTTTTAAACCTTTTAGAAATTAAATTCTAACGTAGAACACTTGAACAGTAATGAGTGTAGCCCTATGTATCATACTGTTTGACAGCTGAAAGGTGAGTGGTATGCCTGGAGCTGACCCCACCCTCCCCCATCACTACAGGCACCTGGGGGAGCAATTACAGACTGGAGCGGTTCCTAACGAGACTCATTTATTCTCAGCAGCAGGAAGTCACGAAACAATCCTTTCATCTTCAATTGCTTTTCAACGACATCACAAGGGAAAAGTGGCAATTTGTACGAAGGACCCAATGGGAAGGAAAGCTGGGTCAATATTGCACCGTTATCCAGAGGAGTCTCCCTCACTTCTCTCTCCTCCAGCAGAACTCACATCACCAGGAAGCAAAATGGCACAAGCTGTGCCGTGCTTCCTCAGGACCAGGAGCTCTCAGCTTCCTACCAGCCCCATTCCCTGCCACACCACGCCATAATTTCAGGCTTCAAACACCAGCCAGTTACAACACACAAGCAGGCTCTGAAGATGTGTGCAGCCAAACAGCCATGACTCTGCCATGCACTTGTATTTTCCTCCCCCATCACTACTGGCCTTCCAGAAGCTTGGAAAGCCAGCCAACCAAACCCACCCCAAATTGCATTCTGAAGTCCACTTATCTCACTGGAAGAGTGCCATAATTTAGAGTTTATGACATCCCTCAGTGATGCTGCAGAGTAACAACTGGTAACTTCCTTTCAGAAAAGAGTATTCCTTGTGATCACCAACCACCGGAGAGGAAATACAGAATGCACACGAGTTTCATGCAGTTTGGGTAATACAGATTTCCCCACTCACTGCTTGGATGTGGCAATGACTAAGCTGAGTAAGATAAATCTTACCAGCAAAACTGAACAGCACCATTCCATAGGCCTGGAATAAACTGGAAACCTCACACCCCTAAGATCAGTAATCGTACTGCCAAAAGTGGCTGTTCTATCAAAAGGAAGGTCCCCAAGACTGTTAGCTTAAATTAAAACAAATTTCAGTCATTGGTCTCACTTGGATGACTACAGTCAATGCTCTGCAAACCCCTCCCCAGCCCTAATCCTATCTCTTACAAATATTTGGAAACAAAATTTGGTCGTAACAAAGACTGTCCAGGGACACTTGAGGATCTTCTCCTCTGTGTACACAGCACGTGCCATGTTGCTCTCTTACGAGCAAAACAGCATTGTATTTCATAGCAGGCTTCATCACCAGGAATCCAACCCACCAAGGATCTGAGCCTTAAAGCCTTCTGGGGTTGATTGAAATAATGGATTAATTTTTCACATGTTTCCTGTCCATGAGGATGGGGTGCTATCCAGGTGTTCGACCCTCCCCGATACCATGATGTCCGCCTGTGATGCGTGGGGACTGCAATCAGCTCTAAGTACACAACAGATACCAGAGGTTAAAAAAAAATTAAAAAGAACCTAAAAAATGTTTTGTTGGACTCCGTTGCCCAGGCTGCCAGGGGAATGCTCCTACTTGATCTGGGGGGCTTCCATGACAAACAACTGGAGTTTCCAGAGCGCCAGTGACACCCAGGAACAGGTCGGTCCGAAGCAGCACTTTCGCTCCTGAAGGTCTTCTGCACTGACGACAGTTCGTAGGCTTGGAGCCCCAATCCAACTGAACCCCCGGGCGGAGGGAAGGCTGAGATAAGGCTTGGGCCCCTGAAGTCCTGTCACGCTCTCATCCTCCCCCCAGGTCAGCGGGAAGGCAGACTTGGCAACGGAAGCTAGCATCATAAAATGGTGCAGTAGTAGAAGTAACTGGACCAGGAAGAGGAGGCGTCCGCCCCGATGATGTCGTAGCCGTTGGCAGCAACTGGGGAGTGGGACTGGTCATGCAGCCGTGTGTCAGGAGTAATGATTGTACAGGGGGGGGGCATGAAGGGTGCCATTCTGGAAACAATGCTGGCGGGAGGCCATGTACTCTGCATAACTGATTGTCACCTTCTCACTGCGGTACCTGCGGGAACAGGCAGGCAAAGAACGTCAGGCCACGCGACACGGAGCGACTCGACAGCCAGCACTCACCCCAGAGCCCCCTTTAGCTCTCTGACTGAGAGGAACCCGCTGCTGGGAATAACCTGGGTGAGCCTCAATGAGCTCCAGTGTCCCAAAAGATGAGTCCTAATCAAGGTGATCACAGGAAGTGATCACACAGGAAATAAAGGATCGATTTGTATTCTTCTTTATCCACACGCAATGGATGAAAATGGCATGAAAAGTTTGCTGGAAGAAGATTCAACTACAGTGATTAAATAATCAGTATTTCACTATTGTTTACTTTTGTGGTTATCTCCACATTTGAAAAGGTAGTGAAAGTGATGCCTTAAGTTTTAGCTTTTATATTTTTCGGACTCTGGGCTGTTTTAATGTGTAGTTCTGGGTTTCATATGAAAGGTTGGTGAGCTCTCTTCACAGGATAAATAGACAAAACAATTCCTTTCTAGCTTGGGACCAAAGTCAAATTTTAGGCCCAAGAGTGTAAACAACAGTGAAGAAGAGAGAAAGAACAAAGAGGATAGAGCTTCATAACCTGAAGTGTAATTGGGCAATTAACTCCGATCTGCTGATGGACTAGACCTTATAAAAGTGTGAGACCTCGTGACCAGGGGTCCATTTTCCTTTGGGACCATTGCTGGATGCTTGGGTGCAGCCTCAAGGGGTTCCTGCACTGCCCAAGCTGGATCCTTTCAATAAATACCTTTTTATTCTTCTATTCTACCTAGTCTCTGTTTCCAGGTCAGCCTTTCCAGGCAAAGAAGAAATGGAGAGGTGGGTAAAGAGAGGTTTATTATAGCACATAAATTACTTAGTCCATATTGTACAATCAGAATTCACAAAATGTGAAATTCCTTTGGAGAGGCTGGCATTTTCTAAGTTCTTCTAAAGCACACTAAACAACAGCCAGCTACAAAGTGGTTGTGAGTTGCACCAAGACCACATTACACGAGATTTGAATGAAAACCTTCATCCTGTCATCTGTTAAAGAAAACCCTGCACACTCACCTCATTTCTCCAGAGGCAAAGAATGACCTGATAAATCAGCGTTTCTATACAAAACCAGAAAGTCCCAATTTTTACTAATATACAGGGGGCAGAAACCAATAGGACAGCATAGAAAAGCAAGCAAATTCTGAAAACCAGCCAAATTTGAGTGTGGTTTGGTTTTAAGACAGCTGTCACCTATGAATAGCTACAGCATTCACAGATGAGCATACTGAGAAAAGGAAGTTCATCGAAAAAATACCGGAAAAAAATCAACTTTTTTAACTATCAGAAGTTCTGCATCTGATCTTTCACATATATGGTAATATTAAAACCAGTGACACTTCTCTTAGAAAAATGCCATCTTTGATCTTGCATGGACCAAACATACTGTGCTTAATTCCATGTGCATTATATGCCTGACACATGGCACTAGTGATTTGTCTTTCCCATTACATCTTTTATGGAAGAGGCATGAAGACTTATATCAAGCACAAATATTTTAAATCACTCAGAAAACACTATGAAGTAAAATTAAAGGACAACAAATACATCTACTTACCTGGTAAGTTTAATTGTTTTCCTAAAATCATTGGTAATGGGAGCCTTAAAGCCACCTTTCCTGAGTAAGGAGTCTATGGTCTGGATCTGATCCCAGTCTATTGAAAAAGAGAAGCAAGGCAAATTTTTCAATATTAAAAAAAGTTTCAAAAACACAAGAGATGCATTAAAAGGACTCTAGAAAAACAAACAACTAAACAGGAAATTCTGAGCCTTATAAATCCTAGTGTTGAACTGGACATACATGGCCTGATGCATGCACACTATCTGCACATGCCTACCCCTTTAAACTCATATTGGAGCTGGTCTATGAAAGAGCAATTCCATTTTCCATTCCATGGCTTCTTATAAAGGTCTGTGCCTTGCTACTGTTGCAGGGACCCCAAATTTTTTCATCACGTGCCACTTCACTCCCTTGAAAGTAAGATTATACTTAGCTCTTCACACAGACAAATTGGGATTGACGCTCTAGTGATAGCACAGTGCACTGCTATGTGAGAGATCAGAGTTAAAGTTCCTACCTTAGTCTTTTGCCCCAGAGCCAGGAGGATGCGACCACTCCACTCTGCTAGGTGGAGGAAAGGAGGAGGCAATATTTTGAGCAGTTACCATGGTGACCTCTACTCTATTTGAGTGGGAAGTGTGCTCCAGAGGGGCTGTGTTTCTAGCCCTCCTCTGGAGGATGCTACTTTAGCAAGAATGAGGAGCAAAGTGACTCTCCTGTTGGTGCTGTGCAGCGTGCAGTTATCCTAGCTGGTGGGAGAAACATAGAAGAGGAAAGATGCAATGCTGAATGAGGCTGGAAGATCCATACCTTGAGATCCTCTACTTCTTCAGCCCTAAAACATTCTGGCACTAAAATACAGCTGTGCAAAGGTATGGGATGAGAGACAGGCCAGATGAAAACCCAGCAGCAACTGTATCAGGTGTCAGTTGTCAAGATTAAGCCTGGTGGTTCCATGGCACCACTATGAGGACAGCATTGTATTCCAAGCCCCAAATGGACAGATTTTCACCCAGTTCTGTGGCACAGTGTACTGGCGTGTTTGGCTGCCATCTCAAACCCACCTTGTTCCTTAGCAACCTCAGGTAAATACGTGGCTGTGCGTTTGACACCTTTCTCATTGATGAACTCTATTCTGATCCCATGGATTCCAACCTATAGATGGAAATGAACAGCCAGATAAGAGGTGTTTGCTAGCCCTGAGTCCATGACTGAGTTGCCATTCCCACAAGGCTGTGCATCTCTCTCTCTCTGGACACTTTGGCTCTTGCCTGGATAAGGTCATCCTCTTCCCCACTCTCTGCTCTTGCCCAGCAGGTCTCACAAGGAGCTCTCTTAGCCACCCTTCCCAGACAAGCCTCAGCAGTGTCCCTGCCACTTCTCCTGAGCTGAGTCTTGTCAGTTTTCCATCTCTTGTGTCATGCAAGAGAGACAAAATCTCTGCACACAAGAATGATGCCTAAAATTATCCAACTATAAAGTCCATGTACATATTCTTCTTCAATGAAATACACTTCCATGTACACGGTCCTAAAAACCATTCATACCTTTGGTTGTAACTACTTTTTATTTCCAGTTTCTATCCACACCATCAAAACACTTTCCAGGTTTTTATACATGTATTTACACCCACGTGGTCCAAGTCCAGGAACCACTTTCATGTTTCTTTTATTCCCCCCCAACCAAAAGCCTATTGCTAGGCCATCCTCTTCCTTCCTTCCTTGCTTCTAGTTTTCCAGCCCCATTTCCTCTACTCCCAGTCTCTTCTATGCCCACAGACCCCTGTAATGAAGGAGATACATCACCATGTACTAACCCGAACCCGAATGGAACGAGAGAGTGATGCAGAGTTCCAAATGCACCTGTTCTCACCTCCCAGTCCAGGTAGTCACTGGCATCCTCAAAGTTAGTGAGGAGGGAGACAGAGCAGAAGAGTTTGGGCAGCTCCTCGCGGGTCAGGGGGGGAAATCGGCTGTCCTTAAGTGCACTAAAGGGAAGAGAAGATAAATCACCCAGTACAAGCACCAAAATAAAGTGTCAGATGCTCAGTTATTCCCCTTGTGATTATGCCTGCGTGAAACATGTTCCTCTGCTACTGCAGAGAAAGTGATTTGCATCTCTCCCTAATCTAATGAACTGTAATACCAGTAGCAAGCTTCCTGATGCTGTCCAATGCCTCCTGCAGGCAGAGAGAAACTGTGCTACAGATGACAGAACTGTTAGCATGCAAGAAAGATTTGACAGTAGCCTTAAAATGTCACCTGCAACTCACCCCCTGCAAAGATGCTCAGCTACATCCTGATACATCACCCCACTGCAACCATCACACGCTCGGGTACATTCATGATGAAGCCTATTACACTGACCTATGTTGATCCAACATCCTAACCTTGAATCCTCACAGATCTTCAGTGAATGAACTAATGTCTTATTTCTCTCATTTTTGACAGTTACCTGGTTAATGTGTATTCCCTGAGTCCTGAGTGAAGATTCATGGCTGAAAAGGTCCCGATGCAGCCACGAAGCCGCTTGTCTCGCCCCGTCTTCCACGTCACAAAGAGTGGACTGAAAAGGCAGAAAAAAATTTAAAAAATAAACCCTCCAGCCTCTACAGATACTTGATTGCTAAGGAGAGATAACCAAGGTATGAAAGAGCCCCATGCCTTTGCTTTCTCTCCCTCCAGTAAACCCAGCAGGCAGCTTTGCTCACCTGCCATCTAGCAAGAACAAAGCTTCATGCCCACACCCCCAGGTGCACAGCCCGACAGTTCCCTCCACCTTTTCACACTCCCTCCTCTCCAGCAGTGCTCTGCAAGTCCTCCAGGGACACCTTCCTGGCCAGACTCTGTGCTGCCTTCTAATGAGTGAAATGGTTGGTTGATCCCACTGATTACCTGTCAGTATTGGCCTCACTTCGTAGCATCCACTACTTTCCAGCACAGGTCATACAGAAATTAATATAGATGATGCAAGTTAGTTCTTTATACCACCATTTCTATTAAGCAGACTTGCAATAGAAACTTTTTTTTTCTTTTTAAGGAATGAAAAGAAATCCAGATTATTTTTCCTCCCTGTTTTTTCCATGAGGATCTGACTTCTGGGTCCATCCTTAAGGCTCAAGCAGTTTATGTCCTCATTTTTTGCTTACTTGACATTTGATTTGTATTTACACATATTTTCTACTGTTGAATACACATCTAAAACACTATTGTTCCTGCTCAAACATCACTTGGATTTCCACTTTCCTGCCTACCATCACGGACTTACAGGCATAACTGCAGATTCTCCAACTCAGCAGGCTCATTTCAAGCTGTTAAACTACAACTCATGATTTGGCCTTAAAGAACAAGCTCAGAATAACAGAGCTCAGTGAAGAGATAAACAGGTAAAGATGACTGTGAACGTTAAATACAAAAAAATTAACTTCTACAGAGGTGAGTGAAACTGCAAAGAGCTGTAGAGAGAAACACTAAAAGGACAGTGGTGGCTGCAGCTCTACAAGAATGTCCCAACATCTGCAAAATTCTGTAAGGCAACTGATAATGCTGACCTAATTATAAAAACAGGATGAGTGATTCTGTGACTTGTTCAGGGTACAGAATACTGAATGCAAGACATCAGTCTGTGGATTTCTACTGAACCTTAAGCAATATGACAGAATATGATTTTCTGAGATTAAAAAAAAATTGACAGGAGTTTTGAACCATCAAGACCGATTTGACAACACAGCTGACACTTACTTTCCTCAAACTCTTGAAGCTCTTGTAAGCAATGCACCTCTGCAGCAAACCTTACAAAAATACTGAGATGTTCTGCTCAGTCAACAAAACCAGCATGGAGTGTGGATGATTTCTCAAACACAGCAACAGAACTTCTTATGTCTAAGCAGTGAGAACATAATTTAGACTGCAGAAATAAACCAATGCCCAGTGACGTTCCTCAGAGCAACAAAGGAATTAAATCCAGCACAGCACAAATCCCTCATTCAGGATTCAGTTACCGGCTGTGACCAACGGCAAAAGTACTGCCCAAAAGAGCAATTAGCCCTTGAGTGATAATTGTGAAGGACTTTGCCCACGGAGGAAATGGAAACATCCTTCCCCACCCAATAACAATCTCTGGCTGGCTTGACTAATGCAGGGCATTTGCTGTTCCAGTTTTCCAATAACACTTCAAGGCACTTGCAGGATATAATTTCTCTACATTTTCATCTATCTATCACGTGTTGAAAGAGCAAACAGAAAAAGAGTGTAAGAAAATACATTAGAAAACTTTAAAAAAACCCCAAAAAGGTACTAAACTTACACAGGAGATCTGAGAAACGCTACTATCACAAGTTCACTGGAAATTTACCTTAATCTAATAAAAATTTTTAAAGTACTGCTCAGTCCATGTGACACTCACCCCAAAGAGAAAAGGCAAGGGAGAACATAAAAACCATCACTCACAGAATACAAATCTAAGTAAATTCCCCTTCATTTCAAATTGCAGGTTCACATTTTCAATTTACCTCTTTCCCCTTCCAAAGGGGAAAAAAAAAATCCCACAACCTATCTTTCCACCGAGCTGCAATACAGCTTTATGCATCTATAATAGAAGAGATATTATCAGAGGGGAGAGGACAATTGCATTCAGAAGGCTGTATATTTTAAAATACCTTAAAGCACATTTAAATCCATTTTTCTTTGTGGTCAGAACAACTGAGGCATAAAGAGACGTACGACTCTGTACACATGGATAAAATTTCACTATTTTCACTGCAGAGGAGATGATGTTTCTGTCTCCGAAGAATAAATGCACTCAGCAAATTGCAGGTGCAGCTGACAATAAGGCCATTGTTCCAGAGCCCCTCCTTGAAAAGTGTTATTTCCCAGATGTACCGAGAAAAGTCACAACAATCTTTTGTCCATGCTCACCCAAGAGCGTTTACCCGAGCATTTACCGGTACTTTGCAGCAGATTATGTCAACTGTTTCTTCCCCAGCCACAACATCCCACTTTATATGTGTTTGAGGAGGGTTTTCAGGCTGAGAGGGGAATTTCAGCAACTAAAAATTACCTTCATCAATTGCAACTACAAAGGGAAATTTAAAGCAGAAAAATACAATTTGTTCGAATCAGGGTTTAGCTTGTATTAGGGAAAAACCTGTTACAGAACAGATCTTATGATGCAAGGATCCTGTTATGTGTCTTGCATGGCAACTAGAAACTTCCATGGTATAGTTTTAGCACCAGTTTCTAATACCTACTATTAAAAATCAGACTGAAGTACAAAAGTGGAAAAAGTAACCAATTAACTACTTGCATAGGTTCCAAATTGTAATTGCCTGCAGTAGCCTGAAGAGGATATTTCCTTCCTTTGCCGATTTGTTGACCTAACTACAATTTGTAGACTTTTGTAGACGTTAACTACAAGACCCCTGGTATAAACCTTTCTTTTGTCCAAAGATCTCTTACATTGACATTAATTATGTCACAAAAGGCCACAGTGCAAATTATTTCTGTATTACCACTTTGCTTACTCTTGTATTTGATGACATTTGGCTTGAAGTTCATTACAAGACTGTCTCAAGTGGGGCAGTTCTTCCTTGTGTGCTGCTCTCCAAGAGAGCAAACCTCATGTTTTTCCCTGGGGTACATCTAATATTGCCTAGGAGCAACAGCATAAATGCTGAAACACAAGGAAATCCAGGTAAGTATTTGCTGACAGGGGAAGAGAAGGGAAGGGCTGGTTATGCTTTGTTGGTGTGCTGAGCTAAAAGACTTGTAATTATGAGCACAGAAATAACCAGTGAACAATTTTTAACTTTTCAAATCTGGGCATAAAATTCAACCAGCTGCTATTCCCCAAAGGACATCCCTTTTGAAACTAGTCAACAGAAAAAGCAACAAAATCCAGCCAGAAATCTCCTGTGACACCAAAAGAATGCAGCTGTATAAAACCATCTCTCTTACCAGCTTAGCAGAACAACAGCAACTAACCCTTTGCACTCCAAGGGACAAAATGACAAGGGGACTGGCATCAAATGTTCTAAAGGGAGCCCACTTAGAGCAGGGATGAACAGCAGACACCTTGCAGCCTGGGGAGTCCCTGGAAGTACCTGATATCCTAGTCCCGAGCACTTCTCTGTTCACTGGTATTTACAGCATTAAACAGCTTACTCTGAGGCAGCACTCAGAACATGTATCCACAATCCAGCTGGAATAACAACTGCATGGAAGCACAGCCTACTTCCACCCTGCCAGCAGAAAGGTGGGCACACACTGAGCACTCAGAAACAAAGTCCTTGACCTCTTTAAGCCATTGCTCCTTACATCCATTTAAAATTCATTAGCTCAAATTAAGGATGTCAGCAACTCTTTATTTTATCTGTTGTTCTGGAGGAGGCCCCGGAGGAGTGTCAGAAGGTCCATCTGGCATTGATCTTTCCCATATAATTCTTTCAACAAACATTTTAACAACATTAACATTTCCACACCTCCGCAGTCAACCTGCAGATAAACATTAGCTAAATCTCCCCAAAGTGAAAGAGCTCCATAAATCCTCTCCTCCTAACACATCTCCTTTCCTCCTAACCTTGGTATTGTCCTTGAAAGTTAACTCTCCTGGCAGTGCCGGGTTCGTGGCTGGACTCAAAGGTTTTTCCAGCCTAAATGATTCTGTGATTTCTCCCCACACTGCCCAGCTAGCACAATCTCCTGTAACTGGTAAATTTTAGATTCCCCTCCCTGCTAAACCCATTCACTTGGACAGCTGAAAACTTCTTTGAGCGTCCTGGTCCAATCCTCACCAGCCCAGCATTTGTTTCAGGATGAACTGGAAACTTGTTCCAGCTTCAACTTCTTACTTTATTCCCTTTCCATGTGCTTTGCAGAAGGAAGTCTCTTCCCTTCTCCAAGTCAGTGTCTCACATCAGAAGCTGGAGCTTCTTCAAATTAATGATGTTATTTAACTGGTTTTTTAGTACAATTTTGTAGGTGGCACCGCTCAGTTCATTTTTTGCAGCGGAATCTACTCACAAGGAAGGGGGCAAACTTTACCAGAACATTGCCATGAAGTGGGTTTGCACTGCTCCACAAAGAACACGGCAGCCTGTGAGCTGAGGAAGCACCACCCCTCTTCACACCTGGTCTGCAGAGCTGAGCATTTTCTCTCTCCAAGGACACTCTTTAAAGCTCACTCACCTCCACCAAGAAACAACACTTCAATCTTCTGTGCACTTACAGAGCAGGCTTTTGCTTCCAGCAGACACAGGAAGGGGCAGAACGCCCCCCTTCCTCCCTGCACGCCACTCCTCCCACTCCCCAGAGGAAACCCCTCCCCGTTCCCCAGCCTAAGCCCAGCTCTGGAAGCCTTTCCCAGCTTGCTCCCTCGGAAGGGTGTACTCACTAGGGGTCGTTGGTAAATCGAGGAAGCCGTGGCTGAGGGAACCCGTAGAGATGACAGTAGAGTACATCAAAGCAGTAGCAGCACATCTCTGCTGTCACCACCAGGTTCTTGGTGCTGTTGGCAGTTCCATTGGGCCGAGAGAGGGGGCTCAGAGCTCCTGAAGTGGGATTCATTCGAGTAACCGGGGAATTTCCTGGGCCCAAAGTCAAGTCAGATACGTTCTCCCTTCCATTGTTCCCATCTGTGTGCTGGTGGTTCTGAAGAGGACCTGAACTGGAGCTCGGGACAGTTGTGGTCTGATTCCCATGACTGTGCGTTCCACTCCCAGACAATTTGGGCTTCTTCACCCCACAACAGCCAGCTGCCAGCTTGGGCTCGAGTGGAGGAACACAGCGTCTCTTTCCCATCCTGCTTCAAAACTCGCTGCCTGGAGCACTGCAGAACCCTGCCATGGAGGGGTGGGAGGGGGAAAAGCGTTACACAGAGAGTTACAGGTGAGAACCAGCAGCTGCTGCCTCGCGGCTGCTACAAACACAGGAAGAAAACCCTCCAAACCACGTGAGCAATTAGAGCACTAAAGCCACTCCAGCAGAATGGGCGTTTTCACACAGAAATTGGAGGAGTGTGGACAATCACACTTCCCCAGGTATTGAACATTTTAATAGGTGGCTCATCACAAAAAAAAACTGTGACCAGACTTCCCCTAAAAAGAACAAAATTGTGGGAAAACAGAAGTAGAAAAGACTTGGGACTACAGATACACCCTATCCACTGCTGTTCCTGCTCACCCACTCCTCCCCAGTCAATGCCTGCACCAGTGGCAAAGAAGTGCACTTCCCTTCCCCGTTCCTGAGAGAAGAATGGCAGCAGCCCAAAATGACACCTTTGGGGTTGGACTCCCAGGGGTGTTGCCCTTGATTTAGCACTGGCAAGATCAAAGAGGAGCTAAAAGCACTGAAACCACCATTTTCTAAACTACAGACTGTTTTCCAGACCACAAACTGGAATCTGCATTTACTTTCCGGGACTGGGTGAATGAATCCAGCTCCCAAATAAACATGCAAGGGGTACAGGCAAGATGTGCATGACAGGAAGAGCTGAAGCCAGCAGGGTCTGAACAGAGGGAAGTGATAATAGCAGGAAACAGGCATGCTATCAAAACCCCAACAACCCAGAAGACTGTTTTGCCTGCAGAGAGGAGACTATTAGCTCATGCACCACACGGAGGGGTGGAACACACAGGGCTGGGCAGACAGAGATGAACAAACGCGATAGGCAAGGATTACAGGTCAGCGGCAGGGGCTTAAACACCAACATCACCGCGAGATCAGAATACGGCGGGGGGAGAAAAGCAGTCTGTCAAAGCACGGGGCTCAAAGCACGGGCAGTGAGTGACCGAGGTCACACTCAGCTCTCAGGAGGAGCAGGGAACCACTGCGAGCACCAGAGCAGCCCTCCAACCACCCTGCCGGGCTGAGAGCACAAACACAGCGCTCGGGGGGAGGGATGGGACGCACGGAAACTCAGGCTGGGACAACTCCCTCCCTCCATCCTCTGCACGTGCAGAGACAGCGAACTTTACTGAGGAAGTTTCATCGGTCACAGCAGGAGCCACAGGACTCCGAAGTGAACCAGAGCTGCTGTAAGGGGTGTTGAGAGGTGCACCTCGCCTGCCCGCAGTGCTTGCTCTGCTTAGGAATCCTCACCTCCAGGTTTTAGAAAGACAATTTACAAGACCTAAGGAAAATGATAATTTTTCCTTTGATCTCTACTTTCGCAGTAGTAAGAAAAAAAAATAATAAAAAGAAAGAAAGAAAAGGAAAACAAGCAAGCAAAAGAAAAGCGTAAGTTTGAGAAAGCGACCATGTAAATTCTTCGGTGCCGGTTAAAAGTAACCTGCTCTGGCTCTAAGAGGGTGCTGAGCCTTACGAGCCTTCCCCAGTTACCACTGACGGCTCAGCCGCATTGGGGAGGATAAATCATTATTTATTTATCTGGAAGCACAACACTTGATTCAAGATCGGAGACGTGGCAGGGGCAGGGGGGAGCTCCCCTCTCTCCTCTTCCCCGCTCCTCTGCAGCAGGGGCCTAACAAAGGCGGCCGCCCGGCTCCAGCCCCGCTCCCCGGGAGCGCCCCGCGGGCGGCCAGGGGGCACGCCGGGGCACGGCGGCGGCGGCTCGGGCCCCNNNACCCTCATAGCCCGCCAGCCTCTCGGCGGCGCCAGCACAGCCGAGGCCCCGGGGCGGGCGCTCCGCCCCACGCGGGAACCATAGAGACGCGCGCTTCCGCGCCCTCCCCGTCACGTGAGCAGCGCACGTGCGGGGAACAAACAGTTCCGGGGATGGGGACGTCACTCGGCAGCAGCGCCGCGCTGCCATTGGCCAGCGGGGGCGATGACGACATCGGAGGGAGGGGCGCCGGGCGGGGGAGGCTGCCCGGCCCCGTGAGTCCGTGCTCGCCCCGCGCTGCGAGGGAGGGCGGGCGGCGCTGAGAGGGAGCGCGGGCGGCGCTGAGAGGGAGCGCGGGCGGCGCTGAGAGGGAGCGCGGGCGGCGCTGAGAGGGAGCGCGGGCGGCGCTGAGAGGGAGCGCGGGCGGCGCTGAGAGGGAGCGCGGGCGGCGCTGAGAGGGAGCGCGGGCGGCGCTGTGAGGGAGGGCGGCCGGCGCTGCGAGGGAACGCGGCCGGCGCTGAGGGCTCCAGCCGCTCCGGCTGCCGGGCGGGCCGCGAGTAGCGGCGTAGCGCAACGGCACCAACGCAGAAAGAGCTTTTTTAGCATTTCCCACTGCCAGCGGGGCGCCCAAATCCTTCCCTCCACCCGTCTGCGCAGCGCCATAAAAACTAAAGCAGAGGAGTTATAACTCCACCCTGGCAGCGGGCTGTGTGGAGTCACTCAGGAGGGGACAAGGGTCGTCGTGGCTGTAGGAGGTACATAAGAAATGGGATAGAGAAAACCACAGCGCTCATTCCTAATTCCCTTCCGACAACACCGGTGAAACCCTGGGCAGAATGAAGAGCAAACTTTGCATAGCCCAGGAACTGCACATTCAACCCCCAGAGACAAACTGGCTGAACCCTTTCAAGGCTGCAAAATGGACTTGATGCCATTTCTGATCGAAGCTTAAGTAATAAATAAGAGGCGTTTAAGTGTGAGGTGGAGAAATCTGGTTGAATCTGGTGCTGTTCTACAGTAAGGTCAGGGGACCCCAGTGTAGGACAGAATCACAGAATGGTTTGGGTAGGAAAGGACCTTCAAGCTTGTTTTGTTGCACTCCCTGCCGTGGCCCGGGACACCTGTTTGCTCCTGGCCTTCAACATCATGGAATCTACATGGTTTCCACAGCCAAGAGCTGCACTGTAATTACTGCCATCCTAAGGTTATGGAACAGCACCATCCTTTACAGTCTAGATGGCAGCCTTGACTACCAACTTATGAAAAGTAAGGTTACAAAGAATCAGGTGAGAATACCTAGAAGAACAGATCATGAGCAATTTCCTAACTTTCGTGGTGTTTAAAAGAATCCTTTCCCTCCCTTCTTCCCCCCTCACTCTTCACTGGTAATTGGATTGCACCTAAAACCCCTTTGGCAAGACATGAAACAGTTCCCAACCCTACAAAAGTCCACTTCATAATTACCAGAGAGCTTCTTGTGGAGTCCTTAGGAACCTGGGAGTGTTGGTACTGTTTTTTATCACCCTGACAACATCAAACAAATACTTGACCAGTTGTGCATGTTCTTCTGTTCCTGAAGCACAAGAAATGTGCTGAAGCACAGAGAACTGGTAAAGCAGTTTAATTTCCCCCTTTTCTGGTCTTACCTCTGCTTTTAATTCCAACTTACACGCACAACTACTGTAACTTTCCTTATATCCAAGCTACAGTGTCATTATATTAGAATTGTACCTTACAATGGGAGTGGTTTCATTTGAACAAGAAAAATCAAGCTAATACGAAAGACTATCATCCAAAGCTGAACTAAACTTGGTTTGCATGTGTTAAAAAAACAAAAACAGAGTGAATATGGACATTCTACTTCTCTAATTATAAAAATCAGGAAATAAGAATTAAATACTGTATTTTTATCTAAGTTCTGAAAGAACTCAGTTCTGAATAAAGGCAAGATAACAGCACTATAACTGGATGAGGAAAAAATATATTCTTAACAGAGTTATTCACAACACTCAAGTTTCCTGCTGAGGAGACTAAAAATGAACTGATTTAGCAATTTTTCTAAAATATTAAGGTTAAATGCACAAGTGAATGGGGGATAATCCATATTTCATCTTTAGGACCTGGACTGGGAGCTGCATTACTCACCCTCCACAGCACAGGGTGCTGGCTGGTTCCCAACACATTCTTTTCTTCTTTCCTCAGGCTTCTTCCCAACTTCGTTTTCAAGTTTACAGCTTGAAGAGTCTCACTGGTACAAAGGTACACAAACTGCTCAGGTACAAAACCCTCCAATTCCTTTATTCATGTTTCCAGGATGTATGTGGTACGTACAGTTAACATTACACCAGCTACAGCACCTCTGTTGCAAGAGGTGCCTCGACACAAGTATCCCAGAGCACCAACACAGACACAGACACTACAATATCACTTTGAAATTATTTCCCCCCTCCCGCCCCACCTTTTTTTTTTTTTCTCCTTTTTTTTTGTTTTTTTTTGTTTTTCTGTGATCTTGACAGCTAGGACTTCTGAGCTGTTGGAGATTCTTTGTGGCAGATCCCCTAGTGCAGTGGCACTGGTGTAAGAAGGCTGCTTTAGACACTGGAAGGTGAGAATGAGAACTGAATGGGGTAACTGAAAGAGGTGCCATTTCCACTGCTGGAAGCTTGGCTGCTGTCTGGGTCCATAGCTGTATGTCAGCCTCCTGGAGTCCCCTGCACAACCTCCTGCCCTACAGGTGTGTCCATACCTGACACGTCAGGAGTTCAACAGTGGGACTGGAAAGACTTTAAAAAGGGATGAGCCTGAGAGGAATCTTTGTTCATCGTGACAAGATCAAGGACAATCCCTTCAGGTCACCAGGCTTCACGTGTCCATCTGTTCCCTAAACTCATCCTTTTTTATTCCGATGCTCTGCTTAAAAATAAACCCAAACTACAAAAAGGTTCAGCTCCGTTCTGTACACGTTCTCCATTTCCAGAGTCATTAGTCTGCGCTCAAACCTTCTCCTTTCGCTTCAATTTGGACACTTTCTTGACAGTTCCATTCTTGTTTAGAAGCTTCAGAACACGATCCTTGTGATCCAAGACCTTCAGCATGGAGTCTCGAGCCTCGTTGATTTGATCCATCACGAGTTTACACCTCTGCATGTTCCCCTGCAAGGAAACACCTCTCATTAAGCACACAATGCCTGCTCCAAGCAATGCCTTTCCATTTCCCTACTTGTAACTGATGGAAGGGAACCCACGTGGGGTTTTTTAGGTCAGCTTTAGCTTCTAGTGACAGCAGTAGGACGCCTGGGAAGTAAGGGTGTGGCTTTGGGGTGAGAGGCCACAGGACGTACCTGTATCAGTTCATTGATCCGATGCAGGTCATCGTCGGTCGCTGCCTTTTTCTTGGGAATGAGTCCCTCCTGCAGGGCCGTCAGTCTCTCATACACGTCGTGCTCCAGGTTTGTCTAAAAGACATCAGCCCTTCATGAGAAGGGTCACTGCCAAGCTGGCAAACACTCGCCCATGTTAACCAAGCTAATCAGAAACAGTGATAATCCATTCCCCTCTCAGCTGCTCTCTCAGGGATTCAGAAGATGGAGCCTCTGACAAAATGTGGCACTATGGTTCCTTTTAACATCCTATTTACAGGATCGCTCCTCTTCTGAAGAAACGTGGATCCTACCACACCTGCTTCCCCTGCTGCTCACAATACTATTCCAGGAATGCAGAGGTTTTGGGGAGTTTGGTGCTAAAATGCAGAGCACCTACCTCACCCCCAACCTGAAACAGAAGCATCCAGGAATGTGGATCAGTGCTGCCTCCTCAGATCAGCCGCACCATCCCAAACAGACGCTTCTTCAGACCTGTGCATCAGCAGGAGGGAGTTGCCAGTTTTGATCATCTGTACAAAATACATCAGCTCTTATGTCTGGATCAAAACCAACACTCCAAGTTTCCAAGCCACTTATGCCACATTCCTGAGAAAGGGGAAAGCATGTCCCACTCCCTTTGGGCGCTACACACCAGCTCCTTTAGGGCATCCCAGTGTACTGAGTTTGTAAGAACGTCTTCCTGTCTTACACAGCCTCACGTTCCCCCATGTTGCAGGAAGCTCCAAGCCCCGTGCACCTACCAGCTGTAGCAGCTGTGCTGCACAGAGATGGACCTTCCACCCTTGTGCACGACAGGACACACCCTTCTGATTGGCAATCTCTTGCAGCATGGCCTTCTTCTCTTCTGTCACCAGGAAACACAAGAACACAGTGCTCAAATTTCAGGAGTTGGCCAGGCCTCTCTTCTCAAACAACAATAACCCAAGTTCTGCTCCCCCTACATCCTAATAAGTGACAATGAGCAACATTTTGATTCAGACAGGAAAGTGACTTCCCATCTGCTATGTACCTGACTGCTGCCCTCACTGACTAACAGGTTACCTGTACTTTCAGAAAGACTATATCATAACCCATTTTTTCTCATTTAAAGAATGTAGTGCCCAATGTTTCAAACACCTGGCACAAACAAGTAAATGGTCCATCTTGTACTACTTCTACTCTGTCCTAGATGTATTTGCACAGTTGTGAAAACCCAGTCTGCTTAAAAATTCTAAGATACTAGCCAAAAAGCCTGGAAGACAGTATCTGATCTCTGTTTTCCTTGTATTAGGTTAAAAAGTCTTCTTTAAAAGCCCATTTGTGACTTGACAAGACACTCAGCTGCAGCCGACTTTTATGAGGATACCTTTTGTGAGCCAATTTCTATCACTGCACATAAGCAGATCCATCAACAACTGTGGAAATTTATCTTCTTTTTAGGGTTAGGATTAAATGTGTGAGATGGTATTTTTTGTTTGGACTTAGATGTTTATTACTTCTTATTTACATTACAGTTTTATAAATTGGGAATTCTATAGTATTTTAAGTTCATAAACTAAAAAAAATGATCTTTTAGTTTTTTTCCTATAAGGCCTTTTAAAGGTAAACTATTTAATTAAGAAATGCTATTTAAACTATTTATATTTTTAATTTAATAATTAATTATTTGTGGCCTGCAATGTGATTTTTTAAATTTAATTACAGACTATCACTTTAACTTATGAAGAAGGAAGTGAAGAAGAGGGACAAACTTTCACCTTAAAACTTCTATTTTGTTTTATATATATTAATGTATCTTAAAATGTTCAACTTTAAGTTTTCTATTATATGATATCACACATTTCTATTTAAATCACATCCTTATAATCTTAAATTTATTATTTAATTTTAAAACTTTTCTCTAAAGCTTGAAGTTAAACACAGCGGGGGTCAGCGCCTGTCAATGGGTCGACATAAAAAGTTTAAAATTCTCAGGAACGTTGTCTAGCAAAGAACCACAGCATTTTTTCCTTTGCAGAACTGCAGCTGATGGTGTGCAGCCCCCTCCCCTGCCCTCCCCTCGCTGCCCTGCGTGGTGCAGGCTGACCTTTGACGCGCACGTCGCTGTATCTCTGGAAGTGGTGGTACGCGGCTTTCCAGGGGTTGCGGTAGTGCCGCAGCAGCGTGATGGGCGGCCGGGGACGCACGGGCACGTACCTGACCCCCTCCTCATCTGCAAGAGCACCCAGAGCTGCGTCAGCATGCAGGACTGACAGCACCTCAGCACCCACAACAACTCCAGCGGCACACCGCTGAGTGCCGCCTCATACAAGATGCGTGTTGAGAAAACCCTCGTGTTCCCTGACGTCTGCCCAGCCCACTACAAAAAGCGGTGAAACAGATGCTGGGATTCTCTATTACTCGTGGGAATGTGACAGAGCACCTTCTCTGAGCAACAAACAGCAGAGAAAATACTTCTGACCTGAGAAGCATTTCTCTCCCGACAAGATAACTTCAGATCCCTCCTGAATAAGAACAAAGAAGTCAGGGATGTCATTACCTATATACTCCTTGGGAGGGGACTTTCGCTTCTCTGCCTTCACCAGCAAACTTTTGGCCGTGGATTTCTCATCATCAGTGCTGTTTGTTTCCATCATGTCCCCTTCCTCTGTGGAGATGACGTGCTGCTGCTTACGGGGTTTCTTCCTCGGCGAGGCACCGGGCGGCAAATCGCTTGGAGGCATGGAAAGATTGTTGGCCAGCAGTGCCAAAGATGGAGACACAGTACTTGTAGTCAAAGGAGGGACTGCTGAGAGGAAGGAAAGAGAAGAACCCAAGCCATCAGCAGCAGGAAGATAACACATTTTGTTATCTTTGTCATTTGTTTTCATTGTTTTCATTTCAGCATAATTATTGTTATCATTGTTATCTGTGTTTGTTTGAACACTGCCTCCAACAGCAGTACCTGTTTCAGCACGGTGTGAGGAGCGTGATGTGTACCAACAGGCCAGACATTAAGCCAGCAGTAATTGTCAGGACAAGCCTACAAGCTAAAGTCTTTAGTGTCTCATGTACATAAAGAATGAGAGCAGAGCCAATTGTCCCTCAGTTGCTTCACATTTGAAGCTTATGTTAGTTTAATGTTACAAAAAGGAGTCATGCTAACATCTGTCTGTGTTACTGGTAAAAAAAACCCCCTCTCTCTGTACAATTGCACAAATCACTGTCCTAGCAAGCAAATCCCTAACTCTCTGGGGATAGGAGAGTGAGGTGGAATCAAAGCAGGACTGCAGCACTCTCCTTGCAGGAGTCTGTTTGTACTGCCAAGCCCTCAGCACTGCTCAGCAGGTCACTGCACCAACCAACACACCTGTGCAGCTGGCAGCAGCGGGGCAGGCAGTCTGAGGGAACACTCCCTCAGCTTGGAGGGACAACCAGCCATGACCAAGCACAAAATTTATGGGATGGGATCTCTCGGCAATTTGGCCACAAATGCCAGGAAGAGAAGAAGAACCCCACAGAGCCTTAATGGTGTCTGCCCATGCTCCAGACACATCTGCAGCAAAGAGTTGCTTTCTCACAGGACAACACACAGCTTCAAGGAGAGTGATAAAACCAGCAGCTAAACCTGAACTCTGAAACCCATGAATGTGGGATGCATTCCTATCACTGTGTCACTGTACAGTGCCCAGTAAGATCCATGAGGATCTGAATTTACTGACCATGCCATTTGACAGCAACTATGGCCAAGCTGGATAAGTAAGGCAATATAATGAACATTTTGAAAAGTTCTAGAGAAAAATATGCATGAATCACATGAGGCCCTAGGAAGTCCTAGTCTGGCCATGAATTCCTCACATACAGGAAAGAGCAATGGACCTGAAGAGTAGGATTGTACACAAACTCAATTTAACAGAGCTGTTCCATAATATGTTGGTACCACTGCTGACCATGTGCATTTTAAGCAAGGAATTCACACAGACTCTTTGGAGTTGGATCATTTGAACATGAACAAAGTAGCCACAATGAGAAGTGATTTCATGGGAGATTAGGAAAAAGGCAATAAAGATCCTTATAAAGCATATGGGAACTCTGGTGTTCTGTGCTACCATGGAAGAGATGTCCTTTCATTTTCAAGATAAAACTCTTGAAATCCTCCCAATTCCTCCACTGTCTCAAAAACAAAAACCAAAAACAAAGCCAAAGCAACCTGCTGATTGCCAGCCACCTACCAGACACGGGTCTCATGATGTCCATGGGCTCCATCTCCTCCTTGATTTTGATCTCTGGTACCACGGGGCCCAGCACGGCTGACAGGGCCCCGCTCACGGTGGATGCAGGAGCAGGTGCCGCCGCGATGGCGGTGGTGGAGGCGGGGGGAGCAGGCACCACAGCCCCGGGGATGCTGGAGAGCGCTGCCGCGGGCTGCGAGCTGGGGCTGGCGGCCGCGATGATGGTGGGGATGGCAGAGGGGGGCTGCTGGGAGCTGGGGGGCACGCTGATGCTGGGCTGCTCGCCACCTTGGTTACACACCGCCTCCATGGACACGGGCACTGGCGTGGCCATGGACACGTGGATTTCGGGCTTTGGCTTGCCACTGTAGCACAAATAAAAGCAAAGCGAAGTCAAGTGGACTGTATCTCGGTGGTGAGCATCCAGCACAAAAGGAATGAGCCAAGCTGGAGTCAGACTATCCAGTTTTTCCGGCACCCACCTGGCTCAGTAAAGTGTTTAACAACAGGAGAAGGCTTAATCTTAATCTTAAATTATATCTCCTCCTCCTCTTCCTTTCTAATCCTTTGTATTGACTACGGATACTACTTTTTTCCATTCACTGTGACAAAACGATCTCATTACTAATTCCAGGTAACTTCAAAATACTTGTAAAAGGATCAAAACAGTTTTACAATGCAGCCAAGAGGAACTTTTAGCCAAAACTGTACTGGCCCCATCCTCTGCAGGAGCTCCCACTGTGGCTTACAGTTATAAAACAACAAGTTGCAAAGCCCCAGTGACCTCAAGTGAAGCAGGGCAGAAGTTGCATTTACCTTTCCTCAGGATTAATTTTCAAGTACTATAGCAAAACGTTTTGAGGCCTGTCTCCCCTTACAATAGCAGAGGGTTTTTGTTTGTTTCTGTGAAAGCTCATCACCACAGCTTTTAAAGGTAATTTCCTCAGCTTCACATACAGCAGAACTTTTCGAGGCTGTTTGAGTTTGTCACAAATGCAAAAGAGATTGCTTCCCGAAAGAAGGAAAAATGGTCCAATAGCCAAAGAACACAACTCAAACAAATATAATGAAACAATTATGCTGCAGTTGGCTGTTTCCTAAAGCCTTACCCAGCAGGCCTCGGTGACCCAGACGTGCTTCGCATCGTGCTCTCCACACGTGTGCTGGCCACTTCAGGTGGCTGAGGGGGAATCAAGCTTTTCCGGACTGCCAGCCTGTAAGAGACAGACACATCTAGGATTTCCACCTCCCTGGTGCAGACAAACACCCCTGAGAGCAAAGGAGTCAGCTCTCTTACACAAACCAGGACAGGAGTTATGGCTGTAGCACTGCTCTCTGTCTTCAGTGTAATTTTGCTACACTAAGTGTCTCATTTTACTTTTCAAATTAGGTATTTTGCTTTCTTTTAAAATAAAAGATTAATTGCTCTGGCCTGGTCTCCCCCAGTTTAGGGCTTCTCCAAGAATGCTAGCTTAACTTTCAGTGAGAACACTTTGCTGCACTGCCAGGCTCCAGCAGTGGACAAAGGGGCCTGGCCACGCCGCTGTCCGGCACTCCTGCTCCAAGACTGGGCAAATCATCTGGAACTGAAGAGTGTTCAGATGGGATCTGCTCCCTTTAGTGGACCTGACTGTCAGAGCCTGACTCCAGGACCTCAAGGCCTGAGTGTGGCTATTAGGATGATAAGGCTGATTAAGGTATTTTAGAGACTATTTAGTCTCCTGTGGGACCGAAAGTCAAACTGTTATCCAAAAGAATCAACCTCTCAAATGGAAACAGTCTTTAGTGATCTACCTGACTCTTTAACTTCTCTTTCAGTTTTACAGCCTGCAGCTTCTCTGCCTTAAAAAAGGTTTCCACCCACATAAAAAAATATGCAATTTTAATCTCGCAGGACACATTAGTGCCAAACGTTTTCAGTTGCTAGTTGGGAGGAAATGCATTGTTAATTCTAAAGCTGTCTCTTGCCTCTTTATTAAGGCATTTAAAAACAGACAGGCAACATAAAATATTTTAAGAGTTTAAGTTGCTCCCTCCCTTTTTCCCAACCAGATTTCACAGCAGGGTACTAATCCTATCCTTTCCACTCATCCACATATTCTTCCAAGTAAAGCCCTGAAGACAAAGCACCCAATTCTAATTTTAGTAGACTATGAACTCTTTCTCCTTATCACACTAAGCAAGAAAGCCTCAAATCCACTTTCCCTCAAAAGGTCACTTTCAAGACCTAGGAGACCAACTGTCCTTCTTCTCATTTTATTACTGACACTACAGAAAACTATATCCTGCCCTGAGGGAGGAAAAGAACTGTTTCACTGATCAGCAGGTGACTTGCAACCACTGCTGACTGAATCATCTGCTGGAGTATTCCTTATCTGCAGTGAAGTGACTCCATTTGGCTGGGCTGGATTGCACAGGAGTGTCACCCAGGTGTCACCCTCAGCTCTACTCACCCATCCGTGGCCGGCTTCTTGCGGAGGATGCTCGGGCGTGGCGAGGAGCCCTGGGCTGGAGCACTGGCACTGGCACTCTGGTTGTGGGTTTGCACAACTGTAGTTGCTGCAGAAGCAGTGTTGAAGGTGTTGCTAATAGGATTGGCTACAATGGTGGCTCCATCTGCCAAGACTACTGCTGGGAAGGATGGACGTGGACGCAGCAGAGAGGAAAACAGACACAGAGTGGAAAGCAGCAGTTACTTAACAGAATGTGATGACAAAGCAGGAGTCTGCAGAGCATGTACTGTCCATTCTCTGAGTCCCTCAGTCTCTACTGCAGTGTTCTCAGTCTCCTTTGCAAGCAGTACCTTTGCCACGAGCAATCTGATCACTGAACCTCCAGCAGGGAAGACAGAAACTTCCTGCCTAACAACTGCTTCTGGGGAAATAATCTTTTCCAGAAGACACGGAAAAGGCAGGAATCACTAGGGAGATCACCAACACAACTGGGTCAAGAGAGCAACGCTTCTGGTAGAGCCCACGTGGCAGCACATGCCAGCTGCAGGTAAACTACATCAGCTGTGTTTGCATTCTGACCTTCTGCCAGAGCCTGTCTGGCCAACTGAGGGATGCAGAGCATGTGGGCAGCCAGAAGTCACAGTGCACTGCCTGCCAGCCATTCTCTTGGTTGCCTTTATCCCATTCCCCCAGTGAGCTGTTGGGGCTTCATGAGACCAGTCATTGGTAATGAAAGATGGTTTCTGCCCCAGCTCAAGATCAGGTTACCAACAGAAGAAGGCAGCTGGCTGTATCGTAATTGCTCCTGAGATCTAATGCACAGCTCACTCGGAGGTTACTTTTCCTACAAGGCCTTACTGAGGGCACTGGTTTAAGCTCAGGCACTCCCAGTCTTTTCCACTGAAATGACCCACCCAAGGCCACCCCCACGCTCCTCCTAGCACGCTTTAAAAATAAACCAGTTCAGAAACAGGCAACAGCTGTTTGCCGGGAGAACACGTGCATGGATGTGTTCAGTGTCCACCTCTGACTGCAGAGACTGTAACAACATCCTCCCCCAGAGCCACAGGTGCAGGACGGCAGCTCGGCTGCCCCGGTGTGAGGCCTGCTCTGGCTGCTCTCACCTGAGGTCTTGGTGTCTCCCGGTGGCGGCTGGGCACCGAGGGGCGCCGGCTGCAGCCCCTGCGCGCCCATGGGTGCAGCGGGGTGCAGCCCCTGGGTCCCGATGGGCGCTGGCTGGATGCCCTGGGCACTGATGGGGGCAGGCTGGATGCCCTGGGCACTGATGGGGGCAGGCTGGATGCCCTGGATGTGCCGGGCGTGAGATGCATCCACTGTCATCAGCTGCATGGGGTTCAGGTGCACCGTGGAGGCCACGCCCACGCCGGTCTGGGCCGTGATGGCCGAGTTGGGCGCCTGCGCTGAAACTGGGAGCAACACACACACCTCACCAGCAGGTCACCTCCGTGTCCCCCACCCCCTCTTGCTCAAATACTAACTTTTCAAAGACTTTTCTTTTCGCTTTGACAAGTTAATTTGCCAGTCTGCTTGTTGGAGTAGTAAATATGAGAGTAGAGGGGATTGTCTGCCAGAGGAATTAAACATTACTGTTGGTTTTCATTCCATTTTTCATTTCAAATTGCAGCAAGAGAGGAAAGATTAACTCTGCTTTTAGGTAGACTCAAATTGCAGTCTCAGAAAGCCGTGCTCTATTTTTGCTCACTATGTCATTTTACAATGCTTGTATGTACCAACACTTGGCGTTTTCTCCTGCTTGAAAAATTAGCTTAAAAGGAATGAGAAACCTAAGTAACTTCTTGTGCTCTGAAGTTGACCCAACTCTGAAGTTGAGCACAACCTAATCTGGCCTTAGAACAGGGCTCACAGTTATAGGCTGGATCCCATAGCTCAAAAAAATAATCTTTTAGTGTCAGAGCAATGTTCCCAACAATACACTTTCTCTAAGTAGTTCAATTCATTTAAATAAATTCACAGCTCTAAACAACTGATTCCATCTCTTCAGATGCACTACACAGTGTATTACTGTTCTCTCATGCAGCACTTAAATAGTACTTCTGGACAACTTGCAGACCCTGGATCTCCAGATTTCCAGGCTCTGCAGAGCTGCACCAGGATATCTGCAGCCACACACAGAATGCAAGTGTGACCTTGCCAACAATGGCCTTTCTTGCTAACAATGCAGAACAAGCTGGTTTTATCATTGTCACAGGATTTCCATCAAGTTCTTGTGCTGACAAGACACTCTAAAAACAGACATCAAAAACCAGGTCCCTGAAAATGGCTCTGTATAAAGTGTGGCACATTTATTCTCTTAGTCAAAACACTGTTGCTGCAAAACTTTCTATCCAACAAAACCCTTTTAGGATACTAAGTAAAACACAACCAGCATTTGGAAAACCAAAGCCAACATTCTTCCTCCAAAATTCTGCATTAACTCTCCTGATCTCAGTAATCTTTTAAAAAGTCTCCTCTGCACATCCTCTCTGTACCCTCACCCAGCTGTACTCAGCATAGGTGGACCTCCCTCCTAATACCCTGAATGCTCTAAGCTGCCACCACCAGCTGCCATAATTAATACCTTCCATGGATTCCTCCAGTCAATTTAACAAGTGAAATGTCTCTGTCAATAAGCTCCTGGTGAAGAACATCCATCTGCATTTATACGAATGACCACTAGCCTACCAGCACCCCAGTATGCCTCCAGACCTGGAACCCTTGACTGTGTGCAAATTTGTTCTGTCAGGAAAGGTTTAGATTGGATATTAGGAAATATTTCTGCACATAAAGGGTTGTTAAGCCCTGGCACAGGCTGCTCAGGGAAGTGGTGGAGTCCCCATCCCTGGCACTATTTAAAAGACGTGTGGATGTGTCACTTGGGAAAATAGTTAAATGGTGGCCTTAGGAGTGCTGGATTAATGGTTAGATTTGATGATCTTAAAGATCCTTCTCAACTTAAAGAACCCTATGCTTCTACACTTTCCCGTTCAACAAATGGGCTTTGCCACCTCCCAGTCCTTCTGAATTTCCTCCGCACTGCTCACATGCTGCCAGCAGACACACATATGCCATGAAAATCCACAGCATGCATGTTCTTGCAGTCTGGGTAGCTATAATAGTTATAATCTATAATTATCACATTATAGAGAACAGCCCTAACCAACCTCGTAAGGTAAAAATGTTCCAAATTTTGTCACAGATGATGTAAGTTTGGGTTGTCCATAATTTTTTTGACTGCAAATTACTGGGACTGTTCAAATACATTAACTGCTCCATTTTTCTGAACAGAATACTAATACAAGTGTGCAATGCAAATTAGTTTTTCCCTTTTTGGTTCAGGTTTCTCCCTCAAACTGTACATTCATGTGAAAAGACATTAAAAGAGCTTATCAGAACACCAGGGAATGAAGATGAATCAAAGAGCTGGCTTGGTTTGGAGGAGCCAAACTGTTTTGATTTGTAGACTCAAAACTTTTACTTATAGACACACAACCCCTAGGATATCAAACATGAATCTCCTGAGAAAACTGTTATTAGCTGGATTTAGTAGGCTCTGAAGTAGTTCAGCACCCCTTGTCCATGAGTTTTCCCCTCTGCCAACAAATCATCAGAGACTTTTTGTGACCAGCTGTCAGGGTCAAGCACGAATCCTTGTAGCTCCTTCCATCACTAAAGCCCATCCTTGAGCTGAAAGCTCAGCAGAGCAGCCGAGGCTGCCTGCCCCACGCCCGGCTTACCTGGGTACTGGCGGATGGTGGACACGGAGCTGGTGATGGGGGTGTAGGTGTGGGCAGTCAGGGGGTAGGCAGAGGGGGGGTAGGTGGGCAAGAAATACTGGAACTGCACAGGCACCGACTGCCTACAGGCATCAGAGAGAGCAAGTGTTACACAGAGTTCCACAGGTAACCTTCAGTCCCTGCCCTTTAGCACTCCCTGTGCATTCCAACCTCATCTGTCATAAGCTACCAATTACCTCAACTATCATAATTGATTCAAAACTACCAAATCCCACCCCTCCCGGTTTTTACAACGTTATTTCCGCCACAGCTGAACGTAGAAAAGCAGCAGGGCACCCAAACCCTACCCACACACACTCCCCTTGGCAGAGCTGTCAGTTCTGTGCCCACCTGTTGTCATTTCTGGTTTCCATGGCCACGGGGTTTGGAGATGCCCTGTGGCTGGACAGGGGTATGAGGTTACTCCTCTCTGCTGTGTAATCAGACTGGATCCGGGGAGAAGTGTGTGTGATTTGCTGGGGGACCACCTTAGCTGCATAAAGACAAACATCTCATCAACTGACAGGCAAAGGAAAGGCTAGCAAACACTGCAGAGGCAAGATCAATAACCTTGTCAAACAAAACAACCAACACCCTCCCTCCCAACCCAAAACAACCCACCCCACCCACAGATGATTTCCTGTCCTCAACAGGCTAAAAGAAAAAGGAGACCAAAGCATTTCTCATCAATTTATATCAGAATGGATGGATATCCTAAACACATATATAAATTATACTTGCTAACAAAGTCACTTCAGTGCTCAGATTAAGTCAAATTTTTTAGGATCAGCCCAAACCATTCTGATGTCAATGTCAAGAACGAGTTATCTGAGTTTTGAAAGCAGAGATTAAGGGAAATGAGACCAAGGCAGACAAGGGTCTATGGACAGAGGCCACGAAAAGAAAGAAAACACCTACAAAAGCTTTACAAGAAACAGTAATGTATGAGATACAATTTCACTCCTTGGAAATTTATGGTTGGAGAAGAGATTACAAGATTTCAAAAGAACAAGGAGGTCAGCAGGAAAACAGATGAACAAAAGGAAACTTATGCAGTTCTGTAGGGAACATCTCAGGCACATTCCAGATCCAGGCAAACTAAATTCCCACCTTTAGACCATAGTGTTTTACATTCAAGTGAACACACTAATCAAATCCAGCTAGGCTACACCTAAAACCTCAAAAAGCACATGAAGTAACTTACAAAATCAACTATGAAAGCCATAGTCTACCACCAAGCAGTTAAAACTTTTAGAGTGTCCAATCCACGTTTTGAAATGCCAAAAGGCCCAAGTTTGTCTAAAAATTCAGCAGAGAAAGTAAATGAGCCATTTTATTACCTGCTCTTCCTAGAACATCTTTTTCTTCCTGGTATTAAAAAAAATTCTTTCCCTCCCCAATTTCCTAACGTGCACAAACACTTCCAGCATATACAGAGAAAAATTGAAGCATCAGTTACACACTTTTGTGAGAACTGAAATCACTCACCAACTGGGATGTTTGAGGTCGTGACAGCTGTAGCATGGGAAGAATGTGAGGGCATTGTCATGGTAACAATGGTGCTTGTAGGCGCTTGGGTGTGAGATACAGAACCTGAAGGAAAAAAACAAACTTAATAGGAGATCTTTCTTTGGAGCTCTACCAGTGTATCCTCATCCTAAAGAGGACAAAACCCCCAAAGCAGACAACCTCCCTGAAGAACTCGGTAATTTCTCTCCTGAAGCCTGCTCATGCACCTCCAAATGCAGTCTTTACCATGAGAAAAGATTTGCTCAAAAATGACTGAGTTCTAAATCCAAAGAAGAAAGCCAACAAAAAGCAACAAACCCACCCCTGATGAAGCTCCCACAACAGCATTATGAATACTCACCAGCTGTGGTTGCTGAAGCAATGGTGTTCGTTGCCAAAATAGGTGCCACAGTTGCTGCTGCCACTGGAGTACCAGTACTGAAAATGGTTTTCTATGAAAAGAAATTCTTAAAGTTAGAAGAGTACTACATTTCAAATCTACACTTAGTATGGAATCCCCTTGCACTGACCGCGCAGAACATTAATTTCTAACTCATACTAACTCTTCTCTGAAATTTAATCTTAGCCTGCGAGCTATAACCAAAAAGCAGCAGCAGGAGGGTGCTCAGCTGCTGGCAGGTACCTGGGCCATGGTGTGGAGCTGTGGTTTCTGGGTGCCAATGGCTGGGTGTGAGGGCAGCGTGATCCGCGTGGCCGTGTCCCGCGGCTGCGCCGGCCGCTGGATGCTGATGGCTGCAGAAGGGGGGTGCTGCTGGATGGACAGCGTGGGGCGGCTGCAGAGGAAGGAGAACAATCATCAAGAGATCCTTCTGGATACTGAGTGTGAAAGATACAGCACAGGGACACGCATCAGGCCTCATCTCCTCCCCAGTGACTGCAGCGCTGCTGCCAATCACGTGGCAAAGCAACACAAGGAACTTGAACTGCGCTGCTCTGTCCTCGTGTGCCCTAAGGACCCAGCCAGGAGGGCAGTCCCAGCACAACTCTTATCAGGTCATAAAGGGAACTGCATTTCAGCACCACTTTTCACTGTGTCTTCACAAAAAATACAGTCCAAATATCTACAAGTTCCTGCAACACAAACTCTGCTGCCCAGGGAGCAGGACCTCTAAAGGGATTTATTAAGGTCTTTCCTTCTCATAACACAGAGCAGCAGTTCATGCTTATACCCATTTTTATTCACAGAACTGCAAGGATTTGCACTGTGCAAGCATTTCTATTTTGGTTTTATATCATCCCCCAAGCAGAGGATTATCAGCTCTGGCTGATTAACATTTTCCCTTGCTGCAGTTTCTGTCAAATACAGGATTTCTGTAGGTTTTACCTGAGAGCTGACTCTGTAGCATGTGCTGCTGTTGTGGTTATAACAGGGGACTGAGCTCTGGTGGCTGAGACAGTTGCCACCACTGCAGGAGGAATTGTGCTCGAAGTCGTCACAGGAGGACGAGACTGTTAAAAAAAAAAAACAACAACAAAGTGTCAAAGAGAGAACATTCAGAAAGGAAATTCTGCTGTTCAGAGAACATCTAGGAATTACTTGTTTCAAAGTGGCTTCCCTACACCTCGTCACCAAGTTTTGGCACTCTGAGACCTTCTCAGTCTTTCTGAATTGATCTGCAAGCTCCTAAGCAGAACTGCCTTGGTTTTCAACACACATACAGCACTGGAACCAGTAACCAACAAAGTTAACAAGACTGGATCTCTTGAAGGTCTTTAGGAAAAACCTCAAAGGTCAGTTCCCTTCAGAATGACCAGAAATTCCAATCCAAGTACAGATATGAAGTCAGAGGTGACTGGGATCCTAAGTGAAAGCCCAGTGTGAAGATTTTTAACCTTCTGTCCTGGGGCTGAACACTGGCACTGCTGTAGGGAGACAAGATCCACAATCTTCTCCTTATACATGTACAAAAGCCAAGGTAAATTCATATATTGAACAATAAATCAACACCAGCACATTGTACTGGACTTTTCAGACTTTACAACTTGAGTGTGTCTGAACTAAATTGTCCTCCCAGTTTCTAAGCACTTTGGAATCAGATTAAAACCCACCAAGTCCATGAAGGGAATACAGCAAATAGATTTCTATTTCCAGTCTTTCTGGAAGAGAGCTGACTGTAGCTTCAGCCCAGTGGGCAGGCAATGAGAGGTTATACATTACAGAGGAGTGCCAGGATGTGTTTGCAGGTCAGTGATGTGCAGAGCTGCCTGGCTGCTACCTGCCTGGATTGGCTGGTGAATGATGTGCTGAACTGCTGGCTGGGCTGCAGCTGCATTTGGCAACTGGGAGGCTGGCCTCAGGACTGTGGTGACTTTAGAGCTGGACATCACCGCAGCAGCTGCTGCACCTGGGGAAGAAACCAAGCGTGTGAAAATTCCGCGCACCCGACAGCTCCACCACAACCCCACACAGACCTGACATCAGCTGGTATTTCAGGTCTAATGCATTTCATACTCAGGTCAGTTCATGTGGTGTTGGTGTAAAAATAAGGTTTTCAACAAATATGCATAAGGTTTACAAAAGCATGTGTGGAAGGGGAGGTATTATTTTAAATTATTTTGCTTTAGAGGTATTTCTTATTCCCCTATAATAGCCTTTTATTGAAAATCCCATGTTTTCTTATTCCAAGCTATGGAAGTCAGTAGAAATAATTCAGTTTGATCTCACTGCAGCTGATGAAGTTCAGAAGAAAAATACACTTGCAAAAGAAGGAAACCAAAAGAACAAGGAAACACGACACAAAACAAAGCGCACAGCTGCACCTCCCTCCCAAAAAACAAGACCAAAACTCCACACCATTTAAAGCTGCAATTGATTAATTTGTCTCCTGTCTGATGACTCCTGATCATAAGAAATCATGGTAGCAGGCAAATAGCCTTGCAATCAGTTGAGGGACTGGACTGCATACCTTCTGTACATGTCCTCCATTGGAATTACTACCTCAAAAGTTAATATTCAACTTTCTCCAGAGAAAAAAAAGAAAAGGAAAAAAAAAAAGAAAATGTGTACTGAGAGTCCAAGTCTGTGGCAGCTGTCCCCTCAGAATCAGGTGAACAACACTACTGTAGCTACAGAAAAACCTCTTCTATTTTTCCACCTGTGCTAGTTAAAGATGATTATGGTTTTGCTCATGTCAATTTATTTTTCTTGAGTGAGCAAATAACATTGAGCATAAAAGGAAATAAACCTGACAAATGGTACTTGGAATTCAGATCAATTTAAAGCTGATCTGCAAACCTAACCCATAGGACTTTGAAAGCAAAGCTGCAGTCAGAAATCTGACAGGCTGTACTGAGCACAGCGTTGCATTAAGGGGCTGATCTCCTGTTTTACAAGCTGTAGCATCCAAAATCCTGGGAAACAAGAGCCTGTAGTTATCACCAGCATTTAACTCTTTGGTAAATGTAAATGTACACAATATGATGTGTTAGCATGCACAACAATGCACGAGTGACAGGGGATACAAGAGTGTGGCTCACAACTGCCCACCTGCCCCTGCCAGAGGTGAGCAATCCTTGCTACCCAGAATGTACATGACATTTTGCAGGGTAGGTGAGTCTCTACCAGTGGATATTTTTCCTTGAAAGTGCTGATTGTTTTAACCGCAAAGAATCAGAATAACAGATGTGCTGGTATCTGCCAGCATTTTAACCACTGTCACATGGTCCTGCCTGAAATGACTGAAGGCAACATAATTCTTAAAAGGCCAGCAGGCACTCACTCATGCTAGCAGTTTTAACATCTAAAGAAACAGCTGCACTAGCAGTGAGGAGAGTTTCAGAGGTGTGGGCTAAATGCACCAGCTGAGAGACTGAGAGCAGCAGGCAGGGAGAGCAGAGCTGCATCTTTACCTCGGGGCAGATGAGAAGCTCCAATGTGCAGCGGAGGCCCGGGAGCACTGCTCCTGATGATGGACATCTGCACGTTGGTGGCCATGATGTGATGCAAGTTACTGGGATGCCCCTGCAGAGTTCAAGAACAAAACAAGTCAGCTGCATTGACAAAAAATTAGTGGGCACAGAATGACCATATCTCAGCCTCAGGGACTGAAAAGAGATTTTGGAGAAATACTTGGTGTACTAAGGCTGCATGCATTAAAAGCTGGGTGGAGAAAGAGGCAGGTGTTTGTACAGGATAAAGTCACAGAGCCTGCTGACACTGCAAGATGCAAACACTTCTCTGTTTCACTGGCCTGTTGTGATGGTTGGTACTTGGGTGACAGTCACCCAGCAGCCACCCACAAACAACCACAGAGTTGGCCCCTCTAGCATTGGTGACATTAAGGCACAGTTTCATATCACCTCTCCAGTAAAACTGAGAGAATGGTGGAAACCTGCCAAATGCTGGAACAAATTCTATTTTTTTATAATTCTAGACTTCCCGGGGATATTAATATAAGATAAATCCACTGAAATTGCTGCAGCAATTAGCCAGATTAACTCAAGTCCACCTAAAGGCACTTTACATCAAAAACCTGACAGGTTTAGCAATGAGTGTTCTGACAAACTATTTTCAAACCACCAGGACTGGCTCTGCAGTCAGGTGAGAGGAGAAAAAAAANATTAACTCAAGTCCACCTAAAGGCACTTTACATCAAAAACCTGACAGGTTTAGCAATGAGTGTTCTGACAAACTATTTTCAAACCACCAGGACTGGCTCTGCAGTCAGGTGAGAGGTCTACACAGGCTCTCTCAAATTTTGTCACTCCTGGTTCAATAAGAACACAGTGCAAACCCATGAACTGCTCACTAGTCTCTTCTGATCTCCTCCCAGGGAAGCTGAAGAACATTGCAATAATGAATCCCAGCAGTTTCTCTACAGTAGAAATTCTCCAAGTGCCACGGACACAGCAGGAGCTTTTAAGGAAAGAGCCAGCTTTTGAGTATGGCTCTGCCATCCCAGCCTGGCTGTGCTATCCCAGCTGGATGATTCCAACAAATCAGCAGCTTTGTAAAGAGGCAGTGATAACCAAGCCTGAAGTTTCATGGTCCAAGCAGAACCGATGCAACAACCAGTGGCACTGAAGAGGCAAACCTGCTCTCCTTCCCTTCCCTCCTGCTGCAAAAGCCCACCTCAGCTGTACTCGTACTGAGCTGACCACGCAGGGAGATGGAACAGAAAAGCCACAACCAAAAAACCAGACCTGCTGCCCACTGATGGTTGCCACAGGGATCGTTGGAGCCTGTGGTATGCTGCTCTCCATGGTGACAGTCACTTGCCCAGGGACCTTGGTGGGAGCTGAGAGAGTGGAGGGTGGAGCAGGAGCGATGGGCCGGCTGGGCATGGTGGGCTTCAGGGGAGGCTGCGGGAAACGCAAACACACAAACGTTGGCAACTGCACGGAGCTCAGGGCTGAAGCAGCAATCATTCTGGGGGATTCAAAGCCTGAGGAGAAAGTCTATGCAGCTAAAAAAGGAGAAAGTTTATACGGCGAAATATTTGGAGGGGAAAGATCATGAATGTTTGGTTATTCCAAACAAAGAAAGGGCATATTTTGTCCTGGAAATATGCAGGTTTTAGCACCAGTCATCAGTAGAATCTGTCAGGGCTATGGTATTGCCCTACAGACACTGGGTATTAACAGTTAACTTCATATCCTGCAGAGAAAATGGAAGGCTTCAGAAACTGATTGAAATCACTGTTCTCCTCAAAAACAGAAACAAAGAATACTAATACAAATTACTTATATAATATAAATGTATAACATACAAAATATATACATATAAATATAGAAATACAATATATAAAATAGAGAAATACAAT
>VXBQ01005047.1:11713-24462 GCA_013400175.1 Phainopepla nitens
GGTGGACCTGCCGAGCGCCGAGGCACGGCGGGCGATGATCCAGCACTGGCTGCCCCCGCTGAGCAGCAGCGGCGGGCTGAAGCTGAGCACGGAGCTGGACTACAGCCTGCTGAGCCAGGTGGGCTCTGCTGCGGCTGCCGCCGGGCCACGGCGGGACCGAGGGCGGGGACAGCTCCTCCGGGGACAGGCAGTGCCTCGCAGGGCTCCCATCGGCGCGCCAACGCGGGGCTTCACGCGGCTCTGCCCGCAGAGGTCAGGCTCTGCAGGCACCCGGCTCTGCGCAGGGGTCCTCTGCTGGGCCGGCTTTTCAGCCTCAGCTACAGGGAGACTTCCAGCAGCAGCAGGTCTTATCACTGTTCTCACCCGAGCTGGCAGCGCCTCCNAAGGTTTGTCACAGCCCCGCTGCTGTGGCAGAAAACGGCATTGGACAGCAAAGAGATTCACTAGATAGCCCGGCTTGCTTCTTGTAGCCCTTTGTCACATCCTGGATGCTTTGGAAACAGAATCCTAGAATGGCTTGGGTCGCAAGGGACTTCAGAGATCATCTCGTTCCAACCTCCAGCCTTAAGCAGGAGCACCTTCAATTAGCCAGGTTGCCCAAGGTCCCAGCCCTTAAATATTTTAGTGTACCCAGTTGAGATTCTTACATCTGTTTACAGAGACAATACTACTCAGTTCTGGGTTTATCAGGAAATACATTTATTTTATTAGCAGGAAAGCTGCGGATGGACTCAGAAAGAAAACTGACATTTAGTAAGAAAATGCCCAGTATTTTCTTTGATCCTATGAGGTATTGTAGGCATTCAAAGAATAACAAGCTACATAATTTTGAGGGGATGGTACCAAAAAAATATTTGTGTGTGTTTCTGTTTGTAGATATATTTCAGACAGCAATAGACTTCACATATATTTATATAAATACTTACACAATATATGTATGCCTGTGCATTCCATTTTTGTGTGATTTGTGAGCTGTAACGTATCATTCTGATCCCATCACAGGAAACAAATGGATACTCTGGCTCAGACATAAAACTCGTGTGCAGGGAGGCAGCCATGAGACCAGTGAGGAAAATTTTTGATGCTCTTGAAAATCATCAGCCAGGTACCTCAGATCTGAGCAGAGAATCTGGGAAATGCTGATTTCCTGCTGTAACTCTTGGTACAAACATTCTAACACCAGCAGGTGGAGCTCTGATATCGGCCTGGAAAACTTAAAACTCTACAGTTCCAAACCTTCTAAATTTCTAAAAATCAGGGCTTCTTTTAAAGCTGTCATTATCTGTGCTCTCAGCATAAATACAATTTTTAATTCATCTCACTACATTTAGTCTGTTGTTTTCCTACATTAAGTGTTGGACTAGGCACGGTCATAAAAGAGTGTCTTTTAGTAATAGTAACAGGATTTATTCAATTCTCTTGTCTTTAGGTAACAGTAACTTGCCCATGATCCAACTGGACACAATCACGACAGCTGATTTCCTGGATGTGATCACCCACACCAAGCCATCAGCAAAGAATCTAAGCCAGAAGTACACGGCTTGGCAGAGCGAATTTGAGTCAGTCTGATGGAAGAAAACCAAACCAGCCTCAAAATCGAGAACCTCCAAGTCATTTGCCATCCAAGGTGGCCTCCAAAGGATCAAATGGTGAGGGGGAAGGAAGTGATGTTTTTTCAAGGAACAAAATGCAGTGACAGGTGTCAGAGGGAAATCTTTACTTTCAAAATGCAAGGGTGGGTGAAGGGGTGGTGATTATTCTTTATTCAAAAAAGTTCTTTTTGGAATTAATGTGATGGCAGCTCCTATGCAACAAAGCCTCCAGCCTTAATTTTATCTATAAAGACTTAAAAGATTGATTGATTGTCAGTCTTTATTCATGATGAATTTCGGGTAGAACTGGAGCAAACTGGAGTAGATAGACAATTAGTGTAATTCTCCATTTCTGACACTCAGTAGAGCATCACAGTCAGCGTAGCTTTCCCAGCAGAGACCTGCACCCTTCTTAATGAAACACAAAATAGGAGCTTTCAGTGAAATTCAGGACCTTAGCAGGGTATGTAAATTTGGCTAGTTTGTCATTATTTTCAGCTGAGTTCAAAGCCTTGAAGTATGTCATTTTCCTGTTGGTTTGGGGTATTTCCAAGGTGAAAAAGACAAGGAATTAGAGGAAAAACTGCAGAAAATTGGCAAATTTAGGATAATGAACTACAAACTATATTGGTGGCTACCCACTGGTTTGCAGCCAACCATAAAACAGAATCCCAGAATGGGTCAGGTTGGAAGGGACCGACCAGAGGGGGATCACATCTGGTGCCACCTCCCTGCTCCAGCAGGGCCATCCCAGAGCACAGGGCACAGGATTGTTTCCACAAGGGTCTGGAATGTCCCCTGGGAGGGAGACTCAGCCCCTCTCTGGTCTGTGCTCAGGGCTGGCACTGCCCAGGGCAGGAGCTGTGCCTCCCGTGAGGGGAATTGCTGGGCTCAGGCCCTGCCCGTGGCTCTGGGGCCATGGCTGGGCCTGGAGCAGAGCCTGGGCCCTGCCCTGCCCCTCCTGCACACAGGGACACACAGGGACAGACAGGGCTGAGGCCCCTGTCACAACCCTGAGCAGCCCCAGCTCCCTCAGCCTGTCCCCCTAAGAGAGATGTTCAGTCCCTCCTCAGGTGTCACCCTCCCCTGCCCCTGCAGTGGATGCTGCAGTGAGCTGTGCAGGACAGTGCCCAACACTGGACTGTCCTGCTCACACCTGTGGCCAGGTCAGCAGCCAGCACTGCCACTGCACTCTTCTCATCAGAAATCACAACACTTTTTCAGGCTCCAGGTGTGTCAGTGCCCTGTCTCACCCTCCTCCATGCTCAGTGAGACACTTCCCCTCTGTGCAGTTCTCCCTCTGTTTCCCTTGGGCTGGTGTGTGTCTGCATTCCAAGCACCAGGGCTGTGCATGCTTTCCAGCACATTCCAGGACCTCTGAGGCACTGACAGTCCCTTTTAATTCCTGCGTCAGCCACACACTACTGGAAGTCTCCAAGGGAAAAGTCTTCACAGGATTTTGCTGATAACATCTCCCACCTCCTGCACCTGACTCTGACCCCAGGACACAGACTTCCCTTACATCCTTCCAGGCAGAAACCAACAGGTTCAGAATTGCTGGCACACAACCCAGATGTGTGAATTTATGCAAAACTGAAGCTGGCAGCACAAGGGCCCACAGACACTATCTAAAGATGGCTTCTGTTCCTCAGAGGTCTCTTCTCCCAGGCAGAAAGTGACAGGATGAGAGGAAACAACCTCTCAAGTTGCCCCAGGGCAAGGTTCAGGTTGGATATTTGGAATTATTTCTTCCCAGGAAAGACTGTCCAGCCCTGGCAGAGCTGCCCAGGGCAGTGGTGCAGCCCCCATCCCTGGAGATGTTTAAAAGCCATGTGGATGTGGCACTTGGGGACATGGGGCACTGGTGGCCTGGGCAGTGCTGAGGGAATGGTTAGACTCTATGATCTTAAACAACTTTTCCAGCCTAAATGATTTTGTGATTTATTCTTGTGTTTCTACTGCAAACTCTCCTCCACCCAGCCATTCTGTTCCTGACAGAGACTAAATCTGAAAGTAGTAAGCACCCACCAAGGGAGACACTGCAGAGAGACACTGTCACATGTGAGGAATTCATTCATCACCACGGTTTTGTTTAACAAGAACAAGCATGGCTCATTAACACAAAACTGTATTTTCAATAAGGTTAATACTCCAGTAATGCATAATTACAACCTAATAATTTAACACACAGGAGCACTGTAAAACAACTGTAAAGGACTTTGATTATTACAGTTTGCAAATGGACCAGAAAAGCCATTTACCATCATTACAAAGTTGGTTCATATTGGGGGATGTAGTGCATAGGAAAAGCATTGCACGCTACAGAATTAAATTTCATTTTACAGCTCTGCTAACCAACTGTAAAAAACTGGAATCTGTCCCCATGGCTTGTGAAGGATTTTTTCCATAACATTAAAAAGAAACAAAAAAATCCCCAACAACAGTGAAATTTTGCAACTGTAGCATTAATAGGACCCTGTTGAAGCCTAATTTTAAAAAGTCTCAGTCTCTAAGGCATTTAATACCAGAGTTTTGTTTCTGTATCATTCTTTTTAATAACACCATCTAATTAAAACATCTGTAAAATGCTGACAGTTTTTAATTTTATGTAAAATTTGAAAAGCAAATAACAGGATTTGCTCTAATGAAAGACAACCACAATAGTTATTATTAAGCAACAGTGATATTTTCATTTAAGAGTCACTTCTAAATGTGCATAATCTCTACCTTTAAGTCAGAGCAGTGCAGAGACGTCAGTGAAATCATTACAGGCCCACTGAGGCTCTGTTGGTGTTTGAGCTTTACTTACTTGAGTGTTTTCAGTGCCTGTTTTCAGTTTAACTTACTCTGCAGAAGGTGATGCTTTCCGGGCGGGGCTTTTCATCAGGTATTGCTTGAAAAGTGAAAATAAGAGAACACTGCCACGCTCCCTGTGCGTGTGACTGTGGGGGGCCCACGTGGATCCCCTGCCCCTCACAGCCCAGGGTGGTTTCTGATGGGTGCCACGCACGCTCTGATCTTGAGACCTTAATTTTTGAAGCAAGAAGGAAGAAACGGTGTGAAACAGATGGTTCTTCAAGCTAGCTGTTCCCTTGCTCACAGCATCTGCTTCAGGATATGTTCCACTGCCTCTGGGAAGTTCTCACAGGTTAGGTAGGGAGCTGGGTTGATTTTGTCTTCATCTGCTGGACGGTATTTACCTGCAACAGATTAACACAAAGATCCCCTCACCAAACTCCTCCGAGTACCTTTTTTTTTACCTCTCTCCCTGAAAATTACAGCCTTGTCATAGCAGTACCAACCAGGAAAATGCACATCTGGGCAAAAAACATCCCACGAGGCTTCCCTAAACAAATGTTGAGCCCTACTGGAGATTCCTTCAGGGGCAGCTCTGGATCAAAACTAGTGTTAATTGTACTGGTTCACTCTGCTGTACTGGCAAATGTCCACGTTGTAGGTTCTTAAAATAATAATAATAATAAATTAGAATCCCAGAATGGTTTGGGTTGCAAGAGACCTTAAAGGTCACCCAGTCCAAGTCCCTACCATGGGCAGGGACACCTCCCACTGTCCCAGGGTGCTCCAAGCCCTGTCCAGCCTGGCCTGGGACACTGCCAGGGATCCAGGGGCAGTCACAGCTGCTCTGGGCACCCTGGGCCAGGGCCTGCCCACCCTCCCAGGGAAGAATTTCTTCCTAAAATCTGTAACCTGAATTTCGTGTCTTTCATTTTGAACCCCATACTCCCTGTTCTATCACTGCAGTTCCTGATGAAGAGTGGCTCTCTGAAGACTCCTCTGAAGAAAAACAGGATCACTTCCCTTTATTTTTGACCTATCACACTGTGTGGCATGAGCAGCTGCCACCTCAGAGAGACTTTACCCAGTCCATGGGTCCATCAGCAACACAAACAATACTGTCAATCCCTCCAGGTTCCACTTCCATACAAAGCAAAATTACATTTATAACCACCTGTGTAATCATTGAGGAATGTCACCAGAGCTCGTGCACAATCAGAGGTTACATTGCTGTGACTGATTTTGGCAGTAACAGTTCCCTCAGTTCTGTGATTACTGCTCTGGATTTTTGGGTCAGAGCAAGAATTCACACCGACAGGAGCAGCTGTCCCCATCTATGACTTTGGTCACCCTGCCACCAGCTGGGGGTCTGTGCTGTGCTCCAGCCCTGTTGTCACAATGTTCTGCTTGACAGGCTGCCCCTTCCTCTGCACCGCCCCAGCAGGGAAGGTGGGCTGGCCCCAGGGCTCAGAGTGAGACTTCTGGGCACAGGGTGAGATCACTGAAGGCACCGCTGTCTCCTGAAATGACCGATACAGTGAGTACTTACCCGTCCTCACCAAAATCCCACGCATGCCTGCCTGCTGGGCACCGCCAACATCATCCCTGCAGTCCTGGGACACAGCAGGAGAGCAGTGGGTTAGTGGGCACAGGCACTTCCATAACCTTTTCTGCTGTGCACATCACTTAAAAGCAGCGACACAGGGTCAGATCTTTGAGCTACCCCATCGGTCACACTGCCACAGGAGTGGTTTTCTGTGCTCTCTGCCTGATCAAATAGTGACTGAAGAGAGAAAGCCCCGTGGATTACACATTAAATCCTGTGAACTTTTATGGAATTAAGTTGGAAAGCCCCTCTTAGATCATTAAGTCCAGCCATCCCCCCCAGCACTGCCCAGGTCACCACTGCCCCGTGGCCCAAGAGCCACATCCACAAGGCTTTTAAACCCCTCCAGGTATGGGGACTCCACCAATGCCCTAGGCAGCTCTGCCAGGGCTCAAAATCCTATTTCATGAAGAATTTTTCTCTAATAACCCATCTAAACCTCCTCATGCCCAGCCTGGGGCCGTTCCCTCTCCTCCTGTCCCTGTTCCCTGGGAGCACAGCCCGACCCCCCCGGCTGTCCCCTCCTGGCAGGGAGTTGTGCACAGCCACAAGGTCCCCCCTGAGCCTCCTTTTCTCCAGCCTGAGCCCCTTCCCAGCTCCCTCAGCCCCTCCTGGGGCTCCAGCCCCTTCCCCAGCTCTGTTTTCTCTCTAGAAATGACAGCTCCCTCCCTTGGCACCCCCGTTTGCAGGCGCGGCACACCACGGGGGCAGCAGGGGCAGCGAGGAGCGGTTTGTGCCCACGTACATCTCCAATCATGACAGCCTCCTCGGGGGCACAGCCCGTGCCCCGCAGAGCCTCCAGGAAAAAGGTCTTCTCTGGCTTCCCCACCACGGTGGCTTTGGTGTCTGTCGCATACTCCAGCCCTGTCACAAAAGGTCCAGGTCCCAGACACAGGCCATCCTTCTTCTTGAAGTACCTGGCTTTATGGATCGCTATGAGAGGCGCCCCATCCAAAATCAACCTAAAGAATGAATGAAGAGAGAAGAGAAATTATATTAAAGGAATTATATTTACAACTGAAGGCCTCAAGTGGCTTTCACACAATCCCAGGATGGCCTGGGTTGGAGGGAACCCCAAAGCCCATCCAGTGCCATCCCCTGCCATGGCAGGGACACCTTCCACCATCCCAGGTTGCTCCAAGCCCCGATGTTCAATCTGACCTTGGGCACTGCCAGGGATCCAGGGACAGCCACAGCTGCTCTGGGCACCCTGGGCCAGGGTCTGCCCACCCTCCCAGGGAAGAATTTCTTACAGGTACAGGATGAATCATTTGACCTTAACTTTATATTTCTGCACTGAAGGAGTTAGAGTATCAAGTTACATTAAAAAAAAGTCAAAGCCATCTCAGCATTCAGGTCTCTCTGAATTTCCCTATTAGCCCTGGGAGTTTGAGCAGGCCTGCTTCCACAGAACCCGCACCTCATCTTTGATCCTCACATTCCTGTTATGTGCCCTGCAGATTTTCCTCACAGCAGACACTGCATCCCCCTGTCCTGCAGCAAAGGGAAGCTGTGCAGGTGCTGCACTAGAGGAATAAATGCTCCTGGTCCACCAAGCACAGCAATATTACTGCAGTCCTCCCCTCCCAAGTTTCAGTGCCACAAGAGCCCTCCAGACAGCATCTGGACTGCCAAACGTTCTCCCTTTGATTTCACACCTTCTCCAGGTAATACAGGTCATTCCAATCTTTTATCAAAACAGTGTAAAACACTGGCTGTTACTCTTAGGGCAGAGAGGAGGATTCGTTTTCCCCTTAACCCCTGATTTATAAAACAAAACAAAAGCCTTTAAGAAAACAAAGTCTTGCTTTGCCCTTGCTGTAAGAGGCTGGCTGAGGTGAGCTGGATTCTCCTTGGAGGATGTCTGCAGAGCAGCCTGGAAGCTCTGAGCAGAACATAAATGCTATTTCATTTCACTTAATTATCACAAAACACTCCTATGGAATCAATGCATTCCAAAGCAAGCTGAATAAGAAGAGAGCTGGGTTGTATTTCTGTGAGCAGCCAGACATGGATGCCTCTAGGACACAAAAATTTAATTTGACAGCATCACCACAGCCACTACGTTCAGCAGTTTGCAGGAGAGATCTCACCTGAGAGAATTCTTTTAAACATGGCATCAAAATCCCACTTATACAGGAGGAGAAATTTAGTCTCAGTCATTTCAAGTGGTGCCTGGAGAATGGCCAGACTCTGTGTATCTCGTTTTGGGACTCATGTTGGGTTAGATTTACCTAAGTTAATGTTGGGTGTCAATGGAATTGTTGCCTACCACGTAATTAGTCAGCCTGGGCTCCTCACAGTCGGTACAGAGGAAAAGGCACTCCTAGGGCACAGTTCAACTGTCCTATTTTAAGCACTATTAGGTAAAAAAATGCCCTGAAGTGCCTCCTTTATCCCTCTAGAGCCCAGACCACCAGCACAGACACAGGAACCTGTGCTTAGATACCTGCATTTAATCAGATTCACCTCAGAGTTCTGCAATCCCGATGCAATTCCACTGTCAGTACAAACCTCAAGGGACTTAATTTATCTGAGCAGCACAGGAGAAGGAATGGGGCAAGGCTCAACAAGAAGAGAATGTGCCAGTGGTCAGTGTTTCCATCAGGCCTAACAAAACTGACACCAGCAAAAGTTTATTCCCCATAGAAGACTGGGGGAAACAGCCAGAACGAATCAGTGAGGTGTTACAGGTCAGGCAGAGCCCATCCTGGGATTTTTTAAGTGTCTTGGTCTTGAGCCCAAAGCAAACAATGGATATTAGTCAACAACTAATATATTCAGGACAGAAATATGAATCAATAAAATGACGTAAGCACTGGGATACTCAATAGGTTCAGGCCATGCAGTTGTGAAATTAGGAGTCCACTCACGACCCAAAGCAAAACTCCAAAATCAATGCCTTTGGCAAGGTTTACTAACAAGGGTCAGTTTGGGTCCACATCTGTTGATGTAACATAGAATTGGCAGCCCTAAGACATTGTTGGGCATTAATTGATACTCCCTCTTCGAATTTCATGGTTACAAAGACAGGTTAAGGTGTATGACCTCAGGGTTTTCACCAGACTTCAAGGTGCTAAACTGTGTGGTAGCCACCATCCTGTGAGCAAAGACAGGAAAGGGCTCATCACACACATCACCAGGGCTCAGCTACAGGCTCACAACCAGGGTCTGAAAGCTGAAGGCTTTTCAAGTTAAAATCAAGAGTGTGGAGTCAAGCCAGACCCAGAGAAAAGGACACATGGCTCTGCGCACACTGTTGCAGCCTGGCCCAGGGATGGTCACAGGTGGAGTCCATCTGACTTACCCCTTAGCCTAGAGGCAAAAAAAGCATTAAAAATAAAACACTTGAGACCAGCTCCAGAGTCACCTGGCCCAACAGGTTGTGCTGGCCACTCCTGAACAGAAGATACTGCTGGGTATCCTGCATGGTAGCTAAGGAATAATCTGCCCTAAATACTGGATTTCCCTCCCTATAGCACACAGGCCGGGCTTTGAACACAGAGTCTGCCTCTCCTCTTGGAGAAGAGGAAATGGCCTCAGGCTGGGCCAGGGGAGGCTTAGGTTGGACATGAGGAGGAATTTCCCCATGGAAAGGGTGCTCAGGCCTTGGCAGGGGCTGCCCAGGGAGGTCTGGATTCCCCATCCCTGAGGTGTCCAAGGAAGGCCTGGGTGTGGCACTCAGTGCTCTGGGCTGGTGACAAGGTGGGGATTGCTCACAGGTTGGACTCAGGGGGCTTGGAGCTCTTTTCCAACCCAAGTAATTCTGAGAATGCTTCCCTACATCCCTGGTTTTGTTGTATTTCCCCTTGATGAATTGCTAACTTTTCCCCTCAGTGAGAGCTGTGACTGTACTTCTGCAGTTTTTTTATACTGAAAGCTGTAAAAATGAGGTCTGGACAACCTGAAGTTCCTGGTGAAGAACCCAAACCCATCAAGATTAGTGGCTCCCTCACACAGTGAATAATGTGTGATATTCCTACCACCCTCTTCTTCCCAGAAAGAGAAGAGAGCCGTGCACAAGTTAGCCCCCCTGCCAGGGGCTGCCTTACCGAAAGGCTCTGTTCATCATCTCGTAGTGGAAGTGCTCAGGAGCCAGTCCCACCACCACTGCATTGGGGTTATCTGTGCCAATCCCTGGGAAATCAGAAAAAGACTCTGAGCAGGCAGGATTTGCTTCACACTTACCAGCCCACAGTCAGCAAAGTACATTCAGTCACTTTAAGGCAAAAACAAGCATTTTCCGACACAGTCGTATCACAGAGACTGTTCTTATGTCTTTTATAGATGAAGAAAGCATCTGTGGAAAAGGTGCTGGTCTATCCAGAATGTTCCATCCTCCAGGAGCTGAACAGTCTTAACAGCACCTGTGCTCCCACTGAAATGCAGCTGGACACAAAAATTCCTCTTTTAATTGAAATGACTGCTTGCCATCTTGAGAAGCCCTGTCCACATATATTTATCTGCTTTGTAAGACAGTAAAGCAGGAATTCAAGTGAATGCCATGCAGTTCTTCTATGCCCTCTGGTCACAGCAAACTCCACTGACTGTTGTTCCAAGCATCTCCCTGATTCTGACAATAAAGATGGTACTGCAGCATGGCCCAGAAGTTGTTACCCTAGATTAATTTGGGCTTTTCTGGAAGGTTTTTTTTTCAAGGTGGATTAGTGCCCTTGGGAACAGCTCCACTGCAGTCCCACCCCTGGACAGAACCAGCAGTGGAAGCAGAGTTAGCACCAGCAGGAGGGCTTTACTAATGGCAGGCTATCAGCTGCATCCTGCTGATCTGAGGATTTTGTTCCACCTTCAAACACGCCCTCTGCACCTTTACCAGGACAACCAGAGCTCCTGGCTGGCTCTGGTCTCCTGCTGCTTGCTCCTCAGGTGGCTCAGCCAGCAAACCATCCCACTCAGAGGTGCCAGGGTGGATTTGTGACAGCCCCCAGAAGCATCTGAGTCCTTAAACCAGGAAAGGATTTCTTCATCCCCCTGTGAACAACTTTAATAGAGAGATTAGCCAGGAACAGCTCAATAGCAGCCATTAACAGGAATTTAAAGCACTCTCCACTGTACTTAAATGTTCCAAGAGCAGCACTGAGGAAATGTGAACCAAAGCCCTTGTAGCAAAAACAAGCCAAACAACCCACTTCAGACTCAAGCAGTACAGATGATGCACTACGTGCCCCCATGACACCTCTGTCTGTGCCATCTTTTACAAAATTAGTATCTGCTCCTGAAAAACTGATGGAAAGATCCCAAAACCATGCAGACTGAGCTGATTTAACAGCTGTCAGTGAAAGAGCTGCTGCCTCTGCTGTTTCTCACCCAGGAAAGCCTTCCTGGGAGCACAAATACAGAATATTGCCGGGGGCACATTTCTCTGGATATGATGTTAGGTAGAACAGATTGCCAGGTTTCACTGCTCTCACAAGGCTTCTCTCCTGAACATTGACCTCTCTGAAGATTTCTGACCAGACTATGGCACCAAAATCCTAGATCCTGGCGAGATTAGAACCTTCTTAAATTACACAGCCAAAAGATTTCAGTTTGTAAGGCAAGGGCAGGGCAAGCCATCCATACTTCTGTTGCCTTGACTTTAAATAAAAAGTTTTGAGTGTACAGTATACAGTTTTCAACTCTGAGTATGTTAAAAAACGTGAGTATCTTTGCTACTCTTGATGTCCAAGTGAGAACACATCATTTTCTGCTCCCCTTACTGCTGAGGGAGGGAAATGAGAACATCTGAAAGCAAAGCAGGTTTTAACCAAGTCTTTAGGGATCACAATTTAGAGGAGTCAGGGCCACGACCCTTCTGTCACCAGTGACGGTATCCAAGTATGTGGAGTGAAACCTAAATGTTCAATATAAGATAAGCAATAACTGCCTGGAGATTTTGCAATTAATAACAAGCTATTAACAGAGAAACAGCCTGCTGAGTGTGCCTACCCATTGGTTTTTCAGTTCTTTATTAGTAAAACTTCTGCTGGAAGTCAGGTATTGCACAAATTGACACATCTATGCCATTAAAAAATAATCAGCACTGGTAGGCCTAATAAAGCACCAGTTTCCTGATGATGACTATTACTTCATGTTTTACACGGGAAATGAATGGGAAGTACTGAGTTTTACCTGAATTCCTGACTATCTGAAGGCCTTGGCTGCCATTTCCACTGCTCCTCAAGCAGATACAACCTCGGGCTGTTCGATGTTTGATTTAAAATGAAGAAAGGACCTTTCTGACCCTGCAAAACTCCACATTCCAGGTCCCCACCACGGCCGGTGGCCTGCAGCGCAACGCCCCCTCAGCCGCCCATTAACTGCTGCTCGTTAATTAGCCGCTCCCCGAGCGCCTCACCTGTGAAATCTGGCAGGGCCTTATCGTCCACCAGGAGCAGGGGCCGCACGTGCTGCTGCTCCAGGAGGTTCCTGGCTGCCGTCAGGGAGCTGAAGATCTCGTGCTCGGCGATGTCGAAGCCCAGTGCCGCCAGCCGGGCCAGCAGGTCCCTCTTGCTCTCCTTGGTGGTGTTGGTCACAAACCGGACGGTCACCGGGGCGCTGCGCAGCCTGGGGGGGGACACGGGGGGAAAGGGGACACAGGCTCCTCCTGTTCTCACGTCCGTGCTTCCCTCTGGGGCTAAAAACACCCCTAAAGGGCTGCAGGTGAGAAACACCACGCGGGAGACTGGTGCCGCGCAAAAAAACCTCCGCGGTGGGGAACAGACGGCGAGAACAACGCCCCCCGGACCAAGGCAAGT
>VXBQ01005048.1:0-34759 GCA_013400175.1 Phainopepla nitens
GGTCTACACAGGAGCATTACAACGGGCAGATAGTTCCCCACGTGTGGAAAAATATAGAGGTAGGTATAAGAGCCATGTAAGCATGTTGAGAATCATAGCGAATAGGTAGCTTCTACAAAACAAAATCGTAATNGTACAAAGGTCTGATATCTCTAGTCCTCTGGAAACCAGTGGGTAAGAGCTACCTCCTCTCTCCCAAACTCCACATTATATCCAGGTGGGAATGCTTGGCTCCTCCCCCTGGGCAGAGCATCTCACAATGGACTGATGTCATTTTATCAGTCATGCAGTGGGTCCTTGATTGCCCATTAACCAGAAATGGCTCCCAGAGGGAGTTACCTATGACTCATGAGGCAAGGCTTTGATGGCCCATAAACAGGAGATAGTCCAGGGGAAGGAAACAAGGAAAACACTGTGCCTCCTGGTTTCAACAGCTCATGAAGATGGAGACAGAATGTATACCTTTGGGCAGATCTTTACATTGTAACCTAGGACAATCATGCCTCCATTTCCCTATGTTCTTCTGTGCTTTTGTATTGGGGCTAAATGGGTTCATTTCCACCATGAAGGGAGACACATGGAGATATGAGGGAAAAAAGCTGTATGTCTGGAATGGCATGAAACAGACCATGAAATAGCAGATCAGGGTACTTTCCTTTACCAGGAAGTGTCAATAGGAAGGAAGGAAGACCATGACAACCATGATCATCATTCACTGATGACAAAACAAACCATGAAGCCACAGGTTTTTTGGCTTTGCTTCCATCTAGCAGAAGATGGACAGCATGACATCCATCCCTCCACTGGAACAGAGAAGAATATTAGATTGCTGAGGTAGGTGAGGGATAATGTGGATTATGGTTCAGGTCTGAGCTGGCCATTCTGACTAGTTGACTCTTAAAAGGTGGCTTGTTTCTGGAAGAGCAGATTTAGAAGCAGAACTAGCTGAGACTCCTGTTGCTGGAGAAGTGAAACAGGCTGGTTTCCCAGTTTGGCACTGTTGGATTTAAGGGGATGTGAAGCAAAAAAACAAGACTTAGGAAAATTCAGATATGCCCTCTAATGACAAACCTTCTGAGCAAGATAAGAGCCATTTTCCTTTCTGGGGAAAGGAAAGCACTCTTTGTATGAACAGACCACATTTAAAAATAATCAGTTAATAATATCAGTCACCTTGATCAAGTTTTGACAAAGGCTCTTGCTAAAAAACCCTTTAGCCTGTAACACATTTCAAGTAAGTCATTAGTCAATTCTGAGTGTTTACTGCTTTATCATCTGAACAGTCCTGAACAAAGCTTAGTTACGTAATGATCATGTTAGGCTCCTAAATGAGTTTCCTTTCCTGTAATTATTAATCCTCCAGCTTCTCTCTTTCTTGCATTTTCTCCTGCAGGTTATGCAGAGACAGATAGCTATGTCTTACAGATATTTATGGTCTGTGTTCATTAGTTCACAGGCAAAGGAAGCAAAGCAGACTGTCTCTGATTTTCCCTTTGTGCAATGGAAACTGAATATTTATTAAGGTTTTGTTGCTGAGAAGTTCAATTGCTAATGTAATACAGGCTAAAAATTTGCAGAAGGAAATATTTTGTGTTCTGGAACAACTGAACTCACATGTGTTTTCCTGGGAGGGAAAAAATTGGCTAAACATGGGGTGAGGTGTTCTTGGGAGGATGAGAAAGATTATGATAATGTTGTGCTTAGGCTCAGACTAAGGATTAACCAGATCACTCAGACTGAAGGTTAAGCTTTAAAATAAACTGAGATAAGTGAAAATAGAGCACTAGACACACAAATCATCCAGGTAAGTTTGCCCTGTAGCTGTGTTCTTTATATGATTGAAAGTAAATAATTTTCCTGCCAGATGTGATTAGACTGAATTTTTCAAAGATAAAGTGAGAAATTTTATTCCCATTCTACTATTGGACATCACAATTCGGCAAAGGCCATTTGCCTCTGAGTAGCATATCAGAAACTATGAGGCCCACAGTCAGCTCAGTTTCTGTGATGGTGCTTTTTCCTAGGGCTTATGAATACAACAATAGTTACATTCTAGGTCTCTAAATTACATTAGATGTCATATGAATGCAAATATATGTTAAGTAGTTTAGGAAGTGCCTTGGGGAGGGGATGTTGGCCACCCTTCCATGCTGGAAGGGCACAGGACATGCCTCGCCTTCCTCACGGGAGCTGTCAGCTGGAAAATCCCCTCCAGCCAAGCATGGGCAAATGCTCAAAGGCAGAGGGCTGTTTCACACATTCAGCACCTCCAGAGCCACAGCCCTTCCCCTACCTGTCAGGGCCTGTGGCTAGTGTGGGATAGACATTACCCCATGAACATCTGCTTCAGAGTGCTGGGGCAATGGGCTCGAGGGAGGAGCTGGGGGGTGAGGGTGTTCAAGAAACCATCCTGGCCCACCAGGATGCATGGGGTGCCCAGAGGAGAAGCCTGGTTGCTGTGGGACCCTGTCCTATGCATTACAGGCTCCTTTCAACTTTGCAGTAGGGGTATTTTAAAGTTATTTTGTTTCACAAGCCTTCTTCCACTATTCCTTTTCCCCAGGCCCAGTAGATCAGAAGAGAGTGGTGTCTCTGCTCAGATATGCCCCAGCAGCCAGCCCTGAAGAGCTCACCCCACTCTTGTGGTGTCTGCAGTGCAGTGACATGGACTGCATGTGTTCCTTGTGGGGCTCAGCCTGGCAGAGTTCCATGGTTAGCCTCTGTTCCTGATTAAGAAGGAAAACATTCATATATGCTTAGGTAAAAAAAATGACCTTAACTGAGAGAAAATGAGAGAGTAACTTTAGCTTTAAAACAAAGTATTTTTCAAAGCATATTGTCAGTGTCACCAAATAGTTGTTTTAAATTCAGTTAAGCTAACTCAAATACAGTATTTTATCAAAATGAGTGTCTCATGCTGTAGAAATGTGCATTTAAGCCATCTAAACGACACTATTGTGGCAGTACAAGTATTATTTAAAGCCAGACTAAAATAAATTCTTTTTTTTGCATCAACACACTGATGCCTTTGCAATCATTTCAGTCTTTCTGAAGTCCACTCCATGCATGTTTCCTTTGTGAACTGGTAACTCATAAAAACTCTAGAGAACATTCCTTTTTTATGTTCACCAGGTCCAGACTGGTGGAATTTGGGTTGTTTTTGAAAGAGAGTTGTATGTGCTATCCAAACCAGCCTCTAAAAGCAAAGAATGTGTAAAGTGCCAATCAGATTCAAAGGAAATGGAGTTATGTGCATGTTCCTTATATTATTCTGACTGATGGCTTTATTAAATCACTCATGGCCCTATAAGTTCTTTCTGTGATAATTTACTTGCAGTTGGTCTGGTGATGGGAACAGAGCATGGGTATTTCAGAGCAGCCTCCTTAAATGTAGGATGTTGTTGGCGATGCTCTGAGCATACTTTAACTGGAGTTAAATTTTCAGGGCAGGAATTTTCAGATGTGCATATGGGTTCAGTACAGGATTGCTTTTTATGCGAGCAATAAATGCAGCTAACTAGACAAGGCAGAGAGTTGTGTATTTCTCTTTGTAAAGGATGTAAAGTATTGCCCAGAAAAGGACAGTTTGTTCAACCAACAGGGAGTTAGCTAAAATTAATTCACAAAAATCCAATATTAGATGATGGATTTATGGGCAACTGATAAGTGACAAGAGGAAAGAGCAAAGCTGCCTAAACCATCACCATTTCTGTTATAATGTGCATTTATGCCTTCTAACGTGCACTGATGATATTCATCCACTCATCAGTGTGTTTTATTCATTCCTTTTAACATATTGTCTGGTTTTCCCAGAGAAGGAGAAGGTGGATCTTTTTCTAATGTCCTCTCGATAACGTTTTCACTTCCTCACTCAAACCAGCAGCTCTTTGTGTGCAGATAAAGGAATGGACAGTTTAGCTTCCAGCATAGCCTTAAATGTTCAGGAGATGTCAGTTAGCCATGGAACAGTCATGGAATGATGCTCCAGAAACCACAGTTTTGCAGCATGATGTCACGCACACAGAAACTGTTTGTTCTCTAATGAGAAGGCTGATAACTTTGTGAAAAAAAAGGGCTATCAAGGAAAAGGCTTTCTAAAAATTTTCAAAAGCTGAAGGCTTTTAGAAATGTTTTTCAGAAAATTAAAAACAAATTGCAGAAAATGTGACGAATGGCATCTTTCTCTCCAAGATAGAAACTGTTGCGGTGTGCTTTTCTAATTAGTGGTTTGTTCTGTTGCTCTCCCCTATTTTGATGGTTTGTTCTTACGTTGTATCCTCCTCCCCAGTTGTCACTCTCCCTAGAGACCCCTCCTTTTACCCTAGAGAGTTCTATGTTACTCCCATCCAACCTGCCCATCAGTCCTTGTCTCTGCCCTCTTAACTCGAATGTTTCCTGTCAGTCCCCTGTCTCCCCCACCATGCACGTGTCAATCCTTCCCAACACCTCCCATTGTTTGAGAAATTTCTATGTCAGTTCTCTGTTCCTGGGATCCCATTGGTTTTGCAAACCATCCCCCTCCCACAGCTATCCCCACTGGATTGTGTTCCCACCTTGTGGTCCACCCCTACTTAACCCTGATTGGTTTGAACGTTGTACCCACCCTTCGATCCTGCCCTCTATTTAAGCTGTTGCACTGTCTGTGAAAGTGCTTTTTCTGGCTCCTTTCTCTGTGGTTGTGGTTCTCTGATACTTTCAATAAACCCAACCCTGTGGAACCTGCAAGAGCCTCTGCTTCGATCCTTTGCCTTCGCCGGATGTGTCGATTGCCGCAGAGCTGTGTGGCCCTGAGCCGTTCCTGGAGAGCGCGCTGTGTCTTCAGGGTGGCCCACTCTGGATGCCGGTGCTGGTTGGTGAGCTAGCCGGGTCAGTGGGAGTATGAGGAAAAACCAGGCACCGCGTCAGGAAACCATGAGCAAAAATAGAAATTACTGTCCATGTTCGCCTGCTGTTGAGATATTTCCAGTCTCAGAGAATTTATGGCTGCTTGGGAAAACTCCTATCTGGGTAGAAGAGCAATAAACATAAGGAAAACTAAGATGCCAAGACAGTATCATCTATGTTGTTTAAACGATGTAGAAACTGGAAAACCCACACTCTGTTTGTATGATGCATAGATTTAATTTTTTACTTACTAAGGAAAGCTGAAATCACTCACTGCCTTTTGGAATATGAGTGCAATGTGATCACTTTGTAATGCTGGGGAAGAGAGTAGGGAGCTCTGCATGATAGAGATGGTCTCTGGAGGCAGTACCATCATTTGATTCTTGGTACAGCCAGTGTCTAACATGATCTGAGACCTTAGACTGGCAGGTTGGTAGCTATTATCTTTACATTAAGAGGCAGCAGTTATGCACCTTAACTGTTGTTTGAAATTACCATCCAACAGATTAAGTGCCCAGTGCACAGGTTATGCTTTGCACATATCCAGAGGAAATGTATGTACCTGGCTACAGAGAGGGAAAATGAGGGCAGGCACTGGCAAGTTGGCTGGATCCAGAGACCTGTTTTATCCTTGCATTTGAGCTGTTGTCAACAATGTTGCATTTTTAGGAGCACCTTCTGCATTCATTCCAGCTGGGGATATTGCTAATGATTGTCAGAACCCCAGAATAAAGCACTGACTTGCTCAGAGTCCTTCTAAACTCCCCTATGCAGGACTCTTATGTCACATACACGTGCAAAAAAAATAGCCCCAAGAAACCCCCAAACAACATTTTGGTTAAAGTATATTTGGGTTATGAGCATATTTGGGTCTTGAGTGCAGCATTACAGATTTCATTATTGAAGGCTGTCATCAATTTGAGGTCGCTTGGTGAGAGCTTTAGTGGTGCAGAACGGAGTGGCTGTAGTTATGCTGCTGCTGGGGGCTTGGGGTGGTTAAAGTGGAGTTAAAAAAGCTTCTTACTCAACCTCACAGTTGGTATTTGCCTAGAAATCAGCAAACTGCTGATGTGGACAAAGTTTGGCAGAACTTGAACATATCAGCACTTGTGTAGTGAAGGATTTCAAGCTCCCATTTGCTTGTCCTCTGAGATCCCCATTATTGAGATGCGTCTGTGCCTAGGACTTCATGGAAATCGTAAGTTTCTTAGGGACAAAATAAACCTTTGTAGTTCTCTATCTGGAGAAGGTGTTTGGAAGAGAAACCAGCTGCAAGTGCCCTAAGATCTGTGACAAAATGGTGTTGAATAGATGATGAGGAGCACTGCTAGCCAGGCTGTTAGGAGCTCTTGGAGACTATTCCACTTTTACCTCCCCATTCTTACCTTTCTGAAAAAATATCAAGCCCTACATAGCCAAAAAGTAGTTTTATAGGGTAATAGACTTCATCTGTCTATGTTAGCTGGAATACTCATATAGCACTTTCTCAGCTCTTCAAGTACATCATACTTGATATGTGATTTTCCTGGCCACAGCCGATTGTGGTTTGGGCATGGCAGTGAAGTGCTCACAGCCATTTGTTGCTAAGTAGAAATGTTGCTTAGTTTCGTATCAACTGAAATATTTTTAGTGTGTACAGCTCCCATTCCAGATGTACATTTCAATGACATAAAATCAGAAGCTATGAACGTCTTGTCCCACTTTGCTCCAGGGACAAAGTGTTGACAGGACAGAATTTAATGGAGATAAATGCAGTAAGATAACAATCTTGCATGATATGACCTTACTGCAGGCATTAAAAAATGTCTTGTAATGAGACACCTTAGTCTAACTAGCGTGGTGCCAAGATATTTTTCTTTAGCATTAATTTTCTCTGCATCTGCAGCTCCACTGTCCTGTACTCAGAGAAATCAGTCCCACAAGCCTCACAAAATTGAAAGCCTTAGGAAGCAGAGATCAAAGCAAGCTCCTATGATAGCTTTGTTGTTTGTGCAACAAACACTCTCCTTGTAGTATGTCATACTATGAATTCTGATGTGTTTCCAGTGATATTTAATCCAGGTCCAAAGCAGAAATTTTTAATCTATGTTACCGCATGACCTGTGTCCCATAGGAGTGACTCATTCGTCCCTAAAATCCCCTGGAACTGGGTCACTATGTGACAGGATATTCATTGAAAAAATCTGCTCCCAAACAACAAAACAGAACTGCACAGTTGAATTACACACTGGTAAAAAGAGGAAGTGATTGTGGTAAGGCTGAATGCTGAATCCACTAAACTGAGAGTTTAAAAAATACTTTCAGTGGTTGTTTTTTTTATATATATATATATATATATGGATATTTTACTCATGGTATAACTATCTTGAGAAAAAGCACAAAAAGATTTGACTCCTCTAACAGAGACCACAAATATGATTTATGGATTCAAATTGATCTATGAGTTTCTGCTGACAGAATTCATGACTTACCTAAAAGAACAAAAGTTTTATTCTGCAATTCTAGTAGAATCAACAACTCAAAAGGAAAGGAAAGGAAAGGAAAGGAAAGGAAAGGAAAGGAAAGGAAAGGAAAGGAAAGGAAAGGAAAGGAAAGGAAAGGAAAGGAAAGGAAAGGAAAGGAAAGGAAAGGAAAGGAAAGGAAAGGAAAGGAAAGGAAAGGAAAGGAAAGGAAAGGAAAGGAAAGGAAAGGAAAGGAAAGGAAAGGAAAGGAAAGGAAAGGAAAGGAAAGGAAAGGAAAGGAAAGGAAAGGAAAGGAAAGGAAAGGAAAGGAAAGGAAAGGAAAGGAAAGGAAAGGAAAGGAAAGGAAAGGAAAGGAAAGGAAAGGAAAGGAAAGGAAAGGAAAGGAAAGGAAAGGAAAGGAAAGGAAAGGAAAGGAAAGGAAAGGAAATCTTGCAGTTTATTTATGGAAGTTCAACCATAATGCAACAAGCACTCAATTAAAGTATAGCAGGAAAGTTCCTGAGAACAGACTGACAGAGAATAATCTGATTCCTTAAAAAGTCATGAGGTGGCATACAAATGGTCTGGTGACAGTATGATGTGGAACAGTCCTCTGTTATCAGGACTAGATGAATTCTCTATTGCTTTTTTCAAGAACAGCTGCAGTGAGGTAAATTCCCTCTCCCCACTGCCAGGAGCATCTCCATATTTCCTGTATGTTAGAATTGCTGATTTCTAAATGACAGCTTGGGACAAGAAAGCAAGGACTGTCCCTATAGAAGTGATACGGTTACGTTCCCTTTTTAGTCCCATCTCAAAGGATGTGAATGCACATCCCTGACATGGAGCTCCTCCACTCCATAAAAGCTAGTACATGGCAGGCAGTCCTAGAGAAAACTATCCCCTGAAGCAAGATGGATTGGTGAGGGGGGTTGTGCCCCAGAGGGCTATGCCTGAAGCTGTAACATCTTCCCTATTTTACAGAACTTAATTAGGATGTGCACCTGGTTTGCAACATGGAGAGTGATGGGACCCACCAGAATATGTCAAAATGCAGTGATATAACAGGAATACGTGGGAGAAGACGTTCACATGAGGGCTATGTTTTGGAAATGCAAGGTGTTTGACTCAAAGGGTTTCAGCCTCAGTTAAAGCACACAGGCAGAGGCAGCACTGTCTCCAGCTGTTTTGCAGTGCTGGATGAACACCAGAGCTGTGCCAGCTAATGCAATCCCATAGAAGACCAGGTGAACAGTTTCAGGGGATGAGAAAACTGGCATGAGGAAACATCCCAGTGCAATACTCAGTGACTGATTGCTTGGGTTTGCTGACATTGTTGACTCTTCGCAGAACTGTTTCTGAACCTGTGATCATCTCACAGTTGTTTCACATTTTCCTTGGCTGAAATGGAAATGACCTAGCTTTTATTCTGGTTCAGCTGGAGGTCACTGTCTGGCTGCTGTTACCACAAAGGTTTCTTAATTTTCTTTTCCTATTCTCCTCCTCCCTAGAATCGGTTTCAGTTTAGCATCTTGTCCTCCAAAGTGTTTTCTATGGTTTTCTTGCCCCTCTCACATACGATTTCAAGCTAGCTGCTGTAAACAAGTTGTATTGCTGGTGAGCAGACAGGAAACAACTTGAAAGGATAAGAAGGACATAGAAAAATGAATTCCCTTTAAAAAAGAGCTTGAGTATCATCAGTTGTGGTTAGGCAGATATTTGCACTTAATTTGCATTGGCAATTAGATGCTGCAGTGCTGGGCTATTGGAGGGATATGCAAACTTCTTGTGATATAGCTTTCTGATAAGCTGCTAAGAACAAAAATCCATCAGTTCTAGCAAAGCTCTAACTCTGCTAGAAGAGAGCTTCAGCCAGATGTAGTAGGGCTGTGCCTTGTGCCCTTGTGCCCCCAGGGTGGGTTATTGTTCAGTGATCGGTGGCTGCTGCCATCATCCCACAAATGGCTGGGTTCAACTGTTCCTGGTGAGCACGACTGAGAGAGCGACCACAGATCCTCTGGTTGGAAAGATATTTAATTCTTCTCTTCATGCTGCTAGTCATTGATCCCAATGTCCTATGTTTGAAGTACTGCTGAAGGGGGAAGTTCTTTTTACTCCCATCTGGTTATGATTAATCTTGTCAGCCAGGCTCCCTTTGGCCAAGGAGGAGCCCAAGACAAGAATGGTCTTTCTCCCTCTTAATTATACTGGTTTAACGGAGAAACTCTAGTAATTAGAGCCCAGAGATGCCAATAGGTATACGTCAACATAGTGTCAGTTTACAAGGTGATATATTAAAGTTAATTCAAGCCTTTACACAATCTCTTTCTCATTACAGAGGTTTAATTAATCACTTTGTCTCATTAGCACACTATTGGATTAAACAGAGTCATTTTAACCTTCCTCCCTATCTTGGAATCTACTCTCACACAACAGAAGCCAATTTCCTTTGGAAAATATGATCAAGCTTTTGCACCTGTGTGGACGTGACTCTGCATAGTGAAGTTAATTTTAGCCTTTTTATTATTCACCTGAACTTGAAAGACACGTTGAATCATTGTCTTGGAGACATCCCTGGTCCAGACACGTCATAGGCTAAGTTGAGGAGCTCGGCTGGCCAAGTCCAAGGTGGGGCTCCTTTGCTGATAAGGGCTGTGGTGAAGAGAGCTGAAGGTGAGGCACTGCCCTTCCTCTTCTTTGGGAGCTGGTTCTAAGCTTTATAGCTGGTCCCACCCAGGCTAGATGGCAGCTGGGTAGCAGCTGTGCCTGGGCTCAGCCTCTGGCTCAGCCTCAGAGCAGCCCAGTCGCTGAGCTAGGTGATTGTTGGGCTGCATCTGGCCATGGCCACTGTCTCTAGGCCCAAACCACAGCATCCTGGGCATTCCAGCTCCTGGCTGCTGAGGTTGCAGCCTCCACCAGCCTTGCTACTATCCTTGGCTCCCAGCTGTCCTTCCCTGGGGAGCAGCTAGCCATTGCTGCGCCCTGCCGCAAGTGTTTACCTTCACAAATGCCACAAATGTTACCTGAAGGAGAAGGATCCAGGTCTGTGTCGTGCCTCAGACCTTGTTAGTGCCTCATAGCCCTGCATGGGGAGATACTTCAAGGAAGGATTTCTGCTACTTGTCTTTGCATCTCATTTTTCTTTTAATATTGGCCAAGCAGAATCTCTCCTTGAAAATGAAGCAGAGCAAATTAAGTAAGACCCAATTTTGCATAGAATTACAAAAATAACATTTTTCTGTGTAGAATCTTAATCCAGACCAAGATTTCCTGAGCTTCAACAGACTTAAAATGTTTATGAACCTTTGAGATTCATTTTGCTCTCTTTAATTAGGCTCATGTCTTGAGAAAGCCAAGGGGAGGTTTACAGACATCTTTAACAAATAACAAATGGCAAGGACTTTGCTAGGAAAAAAACTGATGGTCTGGTACTTTCTTCCTGTCCACGGTTTTTTCCCAGAGATAACAATTCATTAGGGTTATGCAGGACTTTGCAGCTTGCCTTAACTTGAAGATATATCCAGAGAGACTCTTAACAGGGCAAGAGGGAGGCTGGTGCCTAAGTGAATCCTTTTATCCCCGACAGAGGCTCCTGGAGCTCAGCCCTAGCTACTCTGGCAGGGCATTGCATAGTTATCTGATTATACCAAAATATATTCCCCAAAACATTTTTTCCTCTTTAATTGTGCATGCTGGGAAGAGCTTTTGCTTTCTCAGCATCTTAAAATACTCTTTTTTCTAATGCATCCAAAATGTTTTTGTAAATGTTTCGTATGCATAAGGGCTTCAAATTATGTGATTTCTGCCTCACACTGATGGAGAGGAATCTTCCATTAAAAAATCAGTGATCAGACAGCAAGGGAAGGTTGTGCTAAGTCGTGGAACTGATGCCCGGATAGGCTGACATGGAAACAGAGACTAGGTAGAATTAAAGGATAAAAGGTATTTACTGAAAGGATAGAGCTTGGGCAGTGACCATCAAGCGTGTACTGCGGGAGCACAAGGGCAGGTTTTGATGCTGTCCCAACCTAGTAGGCTCTGATATGTCCGAATAATGGGAAGACTCAAGCAAGACTGAGCAGAAAATCCCTAAATTATTTTCAAAATTATTTTCAAATCAGTGAATATATTGTCTGTTTCTTAACACCTGCTCAACAGGGCTGGTCCCTGCATTCTTTCCATCTTCCTCCACATCCACAACCTAGATCCTCAGCTCTTGTGAGGCCAGGTGATATTCCTGGTTGTTTGACATTTCTCTGGCTTTAGAGAAGTCAAATGCTGCTTTGCTCAGTGATGTGGAGTAAATGATGGGTAGAATTAAAAACTCCAGAACAAGGAGACTGACCCTCATCCCCTTCAAACCAGTGTAGATCAAGAGCGAGCCTGTTAGCATTCAGGGACAAAACCACATAATCACAAGTGATTATGTGGATGCTTTTTATTAGGGCCCGAGAGTTAGGGGCTAGGAGTCCAAATCTAACTCTGTCGTAGGGGCTTGATCGACATGTATTTATTCTGCGAATTACATAACTAAAAGTTTAATCATTAAACTTAGATTGTTCCATTGATCTCATCATTCTTGTCTTGGGTTATAATCATATACAATCATCCGTAAATCATGGTTACAGAATGGTTTCACAAGTATAATTAACAATCACCCCACTTACCAGAATTATTCAGGTGAGTCTGACCTGCCAAGTACAAGGCCTGCTATGAGGCCTATCCCCCCGCCCAAGTACCCCATGATTTTTAGAAACTTTTAACCTTATACTATCAAGCCCACTGGAACCACCGGCATTGTGGTACTATAAAGGCAGAGAAGAACACGAGTGTTTGAGTGTTTGCCACTTAGGCCTAGAGTGTCTGTAGAGACATTTTTTGCCAAAAAAAAGTTTCCAAACATCCTAGTTTCACTGCAGTAAGGATGAAAATCCTAATGTAGGTGAGGTGTCAAGTGGGCGATTTTGTCATTACTTGGGGCAAGCCTCAGAGCAGAACTCCAGTCAACGACTCCTTAAGATTTTCTACCTTATGTTCATTTAATTCCTGGTGCATTTTAGGCACAGAACTAATCATTACCAGTTAATCAAGATTTTGAAGGGGTATAGGGTGATTAAATTACATGCTGGTTGGTTATCAATGAGATGCAGAGACTATGAATAGGCAAAGCGTTTTTCTTAGCATTGAAGAATTGGCTGTCCAAGTCAGGGAGGGGTTTCCTGGACAATCTATTGTGGAATCTTTATATTTACTTCTTATTTTTGAGGCTTTAAACTGTTTCCATTTTCTTCCCAAAGATTAAACCTGGTCCAACTTGGCCCATTTCAGCTGCTGTTACAGGCAGTTACTAAGACGCAGTATTTTACATATGTTGATGGTTTGTTCAGACTCGCTACATCACCTTTGCTACCACACCATGCTGCGGGGATCGGCGTGTAAACTGCTGGTTCATAGCTGTCAGTTTTGAAACAAGAAAACAGCTATTGGAAAAAAAAAAGTTTCATGCTCCCCTCCCAAGCAGATTTGGTATATCATCTATGAAATTACACTGCTGTCACATCCAAAGTGAGAAATACCCAGCAAGAGGCAGGGGAAAGGCGTAAAAGCTCGGCATCCTCACATTCAGGGCCAAAATGAGAATTTATTTATTTGGAAAATGCAGTAAAATGGAGGACCTCCAGCTGAGGCAGAAGGTTTTGTCTCCTAAGAGGTCTGGTGATAGCAGACGTGGAGGTCTCAGCATTTTGTGAACAAGCAATGCAGCCTTTTGCCACCCACAAACAAAGTTACCATGGCCTGCAAGGGGAATGGGGGAAGGCTTCATGCTCTCAGAACTTAAGCTGGTGTTGCTTGATGTGATTAGAATTCATTTCATTGCTCTAGAAGTCCTTGGAGAAAGTGCTTGAAAAAATACCCTAAATTATCATTGCATTTATGGTGCAATAAATGAATCTGGAAAGAATCTGAACACTAATGCTTCCTGCATGCATGGATCTTCTCAGATGGTCACAGTCAGCATGGCTTGAATTTGCCTCAGTTGTGTGTGAAGCCTTTCTTTTCACTCCTTTACATCCCAAGCTATTAAATTTTGAATTTTTAAGCAGGCCATGGAGCCTTTCTCCTGGGAAGGAAAAAGCATTGCCATGACCTAAGCACCATTAAGGAAACTCTCCTCGTTGACCAAGACAGCTGGCGAAGATCTGCTTCCCTGGATATGGTAGGAGAAGGCTTTGCTTCACTGCCCATTGGAGGCTTCTCTTTTGCTTGCCTCTGGCTGGGTTTGCTGGCAGTGCTCAACACCTTCCAGCACCATGGGGTGAATCTCTCAGATGGCTCAGGGCTGCCCAGCCCAAGATGGGAAGCACTGAGATGTTCATCCACAATGGTACTGCTTGTTAATTTCCCTTTTTCATAGAGAGAATTGAATCAGATGGAGTTTGGTGTACTCCCCTATTTTTTACTTCAAAAAAAGGGAGTATCAGGTGCAGCAGAGAGGACAAGAACTGCTGGAAGATACACCCCTGCTCCTCCTCAAGGAAATGATGGCTATGGTCCCATCAGTCCAGCTGGAGCAGGGTTAGGGCTTGTTAGTGATTCTCATAGTGAATTTAATCTTATTAAACTTCTAATTTTTCCTGCATCAAGTGAAAGGCATTATTGTTGGAGTTGCAGGTCAGGAACAGTTCAAAAACCAACAGTAAACTGCTGAGTTTTCCTCTTAGAAATGAGTTTTGAGCATCTCAACCATTTGCAACTTAGTCATTTTGAAGCTGCTGTTGGTAACATGGGACATTAACTCACATCTCTTTAATTGCAGGGAGAGGTACGGTGGCAATACAGGGTGTGCTGAAATCAGTAGTGAACCTGCCATTGATTTTAATGGGAGCAAGCTCAGGTTTGGGTTGAGCTGTGTCTTGTGTGTGTGGTTAGGGACAAGCAGGAGAAAGGGAAGTGGAAGCCACAGGTCTGTGGCTGTGTTGCCCACTCGTTCCTTCCAAGCAGCCGGTGGTTCTAGGGACGCAAAGGCAGCGCCAGCTCCTGGGCTGGCTGTGGCCGCAGGCACTGCTGCCATCCTGTGGAGAGCAGCGCCGAGGGGCGGCTGCAGGGACACAGGGTCAGGGAGGCTCCGGGCAGGCCCCGTGGCAGTGCTGGGGTGGGCTCCCATGGTGGCCAGCTGAGGATCACCTCGCATGGCTTTGGGCCAGGGCCACCCAGTCTTGCCCTGGCCTGCCCCAGGACTTTAAGAGCCAATTTACATTGCACTGGTCCTTGTGCCTGCAACAGCTGCGCGAGAACTGTGCCCTTGCTGCATGCCATAGCTGGATGCTGGAGCCACTGGGGCCTGCTGTTATCCTCTGCTAGTCCTCTAGCACTCACATGTCCTCACCCAGGCATGTGGTGCAAGAATATTTCTTTTCAAGAGTGCCCTTGAAAGTCTTCCATACTGAAATCACAGTCTCAGTTTTAATTTCATTTTTTTTTATTCTGTAAAAGTTTAATATTTTGCTAACAGATAGTATAAAAAAATATTCAACCCAACAGTGTGATCGGAGTAAAGCTATATGCAGACACGTAAACAGATAGCTAGAGTGCAGGAAAAGCAGGACATCTAATCACTGAAGAACAGTTACAAACAGCAATAAAATTACTATCTATATTAAACTAGCAGTGCAAAAAAACCAAACTGGAAGCAGCTTTACATTAAAAATACAGCTTTTTAAATACAGAAATAGCACCAATTTACAGAAGACAATCAGAAATGTAAACGTGGCAGATAGATTCAAGTATAAGTTATATGCTCAGCCTCCTAACCAACTGACTTGGGACAGAAAGGTTTCACAAACCCTGCAGAACTTCCTGGGTATGCACTTTGCCTCAGAGCAAATACAAATTCTGCTTTTCCAAAGCTACTCTCCTGATGAGTTATTCCTAGTTTATTTAAATTCTTAGCTTTTAGTGAAGGTGAAGATAGGAATGTAAACCCATTCCCTCTTCACAACTAACTGCTCCCCCTCCTCACCAGTCTAGTTCAGCAGCTCGGGTACAGGACGAAGCTACCAGACTGCTTCAGTGGTCTCACTCTATTTAAGTGAGGATTTTGCATTGACAAAATCAAGATAGCATATCAACATCCTTTTTCTCCTAGGCTGAAAACCTGCTTTCCCAATCATGACTCACTGAAGAAGGAGTCAGTCCTCCTTTCCGGACCTGCTGTATTTACAGAAACTCAAAACTGTAAGCAGAAATTGGAAATGGAAAATCCATTTTCACTCCCTGCATTTTCAAGTATGGTTAAGTTAGTTATGGTACACAATAACATCACTAACAAAGAAAGGCAATTTCAGTGATGATGCTTCAACTGGAGCAAAGAGCCAATGTTAGCTCTAATCCTCCTTCCTACTCCCAGCTGCCATTTCACTAAAAGGATGGACCGTACTAGAGGGAGAGAGAAGAGACAAGGTTTGGAGAATCAGCATCCACTGTTTTCCCTGGAACCCTAGCAGCCTGTTCCTGCGCCAACAACAACAATGTGCATGCCAGCAGAAGTGCAGGGGCAGCACTGTGCTACTTACACACTGCTTTTCAAAGCAAAATTAATCTAAGTGGGTGTATGAGAAGAAATAATCCAGAAGAAAAAATTGTAAACTTTCATAACTGTAGTGTCATTAAAATCCAAAAATTAGCAGTCTGAAGATGTCTCTTTACCACCCCTGAAATTTCCTATGATAATTCTGCTACCGATTTTCTTTCAACCAAGCCTTCTCACAAACCTGTTATTGGTCTATTCTAAGAGAAGGCCACATTACTCAAACTCTCAGCTTCATTAAAATCCTTTCCTAAATTTCATTTTCATTATAAAAATAAGATGCCCTCATCAAATCCCCAGCCTCAAAGTCCTAATCTCCCTTGACCAACAAAATAGCACATCCAAGAGTGTATCTACCCTTGGAAAATCAATACCAGCACCAAAGAGACAGCTGATCATGCTGACCTTACATTTGCTCAAAGTCCAGGCTAATGTGATGTCAACAGCAACACTTTTTGTCTTTTGAACAGGAGACTGGACAAATTTAATTGCAGTTTGCTACATTAGTGAAAACATATCCAAGCACAAGAGCATTAGCTCTTAAAATTATGTCCTATATTGATAATAGCACCATCTATTGTTTGAGGACTCTGAATGTGAACTGTTAAGACTTTTCTTCCTCATTATCTTCTCCTAGGGTATTCTGATATTTTTTTTATATTACTTTAAAACTCAAAGCTCCTGCTCTTTTCCGCTTCTTTTTCTGGTTTAGATAGATAAGATCTCCCTTGTCTTCCCAACATGCTCAAACGCACTATTAGCTAGTCACAAAATTCTTCTAAGTGAAGAGTTAGGCACTTAAGTAAATATCCCTTAAGTACACTTAAGTAAACAGCGAAGTAGGCACTTAGTAGACTCAGGTTATACTGAATCTAATAATGAGTGAGGTTAATGATTTATCAGTATTCCTTGGTCATAAAGTCTAGACTGGATATTTAAACAGGAGATGAAATCTTAGCACAGTCCTCTCAGTGGTTTGTCACTCTCAAATCACTTTGTCAAATCTGTTTAAGGATTCAGGTTTTGTGTTCTTTACATCTAACTTGCATATTTTGCTCAAAGTAAAAGTTAAAAAAACCCCAAAAACAAACAAAAAAACCACCCAACCAACCCAAGGACTAATATAGTTCATTAACACAACTATAAAAATGTTAACATTCACAGTTATTTTGGTCTTAATATTTTTCACATGTATACATTCAATCATACTGTGTTATTATTGGGTTTTTCTAACTACAAGTGCTGGGCAAATTGTACAACAACCAACTGACATTCAAGTAATCCTACCCTGAGAAAATCTGTTATTCTGAAACTGCAAAAATCCTTTTTTGCACTAATCCCGCTCCAACATATAAAATTAAAAGCAAGAGGCTGCACTGCAGAGGCAGCATTTGACAGATTGGAACCAAGGAAGCAGTTGCTCTCACAACTGCAAAAGTTTATCATTTTCACCACAGATTTACTCAGGGTAAGTAGAGTACATGCAAATGAAATGCTTACCCCAGATAAGTGCTAGATATCTCACTTAAAACCATGAATAAAGAAACCACTGGGGACTCCAAAAGAATCTGTTTGCAGCTCCTCACAGAAAAAATTTTCCAAGTTAAAATCACAATTACAATTTGATGCTCACAAGGCAGTGTGCAGCGCAGAATCTGAATTCAAATTGGTACTGAAGAAACAATTCAGTAAAAGGATTTGTGTACCAAGGGTGATTTTGAAGAAGATGGCTAACCGAACCAGTGGGTAGGTGGATAGTGGGGAAGCATGCCAAAAGTGGTGACATTTTAACGTGCTCCTCTTGCCAGGTAAGAACTTGTTCTCTTGTAACTGATACAGGGTCCGAGGACAATCTGCCCACCCCTTGCAAAGAGTGGAAATTAGTCAGGGCTGGTACTAGAGATTTCCAGTCTCCTCTGCACAGAGCTGGCATTTCTGGTCTGGTTGCCTTCATTTTTCTTCCATGCCACAGGGTCTCCAAGACTTCCAGGAGTTTTGAAAAATGCCTCATGATGTGCAGGACGAATACTCTTGGGAGTGAGAGGAGCTGATGAAGGCTATTTGTGGGAAAAAAAAACCCCACAAACAAACAAAACCAAAAAACAAAGTGATTCAGCAGTGTTCTCTCAAAGCCTCCATACAAGCAGGCAAACAGAGGACAGCTGGGAGACATTAATCCCTGTACCCTCCTACTAGAGGTCACACACCCTTTCAGAAGCAACATGTGAAAAGCTATGGGCTTTGCCCATGCTTTTCATTCTGGAACTGGACGCCACTACATCACTGCCGAAAGATGAATGCCTTTATCTCATTTCCAACTTAAATTTTTTCATGATTGGCTCATACTCCTTTGTTCTTATACCACTCTTGCCCTTTAGTTTAGATGTTAGATGTCTCTTTCTCTTCCATGATGTTCTACTCACTTTTGTTATTAGTTATCATCAAGAGAAATCAAAAATTTGTCTTCTAAACCTTGACCACTTTGAAGTGCCGTTCTACTGTAACCTCCAATATTAGTATTTGTAATCAGATTGGCTGCCAACCAGTTTCTTATTACAGCCTTTTTCTAAGCTCAAAGAAGACAAATATGAATAATGTTTATAACACTTCCAAATGTTTGATCTGTTTGTCACTGCATTAGACAATAGGCAAAAAAATCACAGATTTACAAATGTAAGCTGAATTAGTGCCAAACTGTCACTGCTAATAGTTGTAAAGACCCAGGTAACACAGCATGGCATGTTTTATGATCAGTCACAGTGCGGCTGTTTTACATCACTCACTGTATTTCAGATAAATGAGTCCTCCCTCACTTTTGAATTTCTGATTTTTTTAACCAAAAGTCTAGTTCTATGGTAGATTTAAAAAAATATCTTTTTACAAAAAGATCAACGATCCCACAAGAATAATTTTTTCACTCACCTCTGATGCTGCTTTTCCATTATATAGTGAAGAGAGACCAGAACAGGGCTGAGGGGATAACCCAGGACACTACTACCTGAAAAAGCCTTGCCAGCCAGCTGACTTCTGAATCCTGACACATAATCCTTCTGTCCTCCTAATGTTTTTCTGTAGCCATTGCATAACACACAATGACACTGTCAGATGGGGGAAAAAACCGTAGATTGCTGGGGGATTTTAGAATTTCTGTAAGTTATAAAACCACTTCACTGTTCAGGATTAAATGTGCTATGCTAGGCTGTGATTTCAACGGTCCCACAGCCTGTGCCACCCCTAAGATGGACACACACAAGCTAAGTGGAGACACCAGCTCTCAGCGTGCCAACGCGACACTGACACAGAGGCACCAGCCTGTGGCACACGCCGCCGTCAGGCGCCTGGCACAGCTCTTTCACACCACTCCTGTTCACCTTTCCCCCTTACCTGCTGCAGCTTCAGAAGGGTCACCGGGTGCCCCATACACACAGGGGAGTCCAGCTTAACAGCACTGCAAGATCTTGTAAGCACGGGACTCAGGTGCAGAGAGGGGTGAGCCGGCTGCTGTGGATCCACCGAAGGGGCAGGTGAGACCTTGGAGGTGACAACAGCCGTGGTGCTTATGAACACTGGGGTGGTTGATGCCAGGCTGGACATACTGAAATTTGTGGAGGCAGCAGCTGAGAAGGAGCCATCGGGAACTGGGGAAAGAGGACTGGTGAATGAAGGAGAACAGACGAGAGGGAAGGAAGCCAAGGCTGCTGATGGCACCATGACACAGGGTACACTTAGAGAAGGCAACTGGTTTGCAGCCATGCTGATGGCACCAGGGGCTTGGTTTGCAGAGAACAGGAAATTAAAACTGCTTAATCCTAAACCAAAGAGAGAAAAAACAAAGCATTAGTAATCTCGAAAAAGGGAATTAAACTACTGTAACTTCATCTACAATAGGAAAAAGGTGTGACTTTTCTGTAATTGAGAAAAGTCTGCCTAGGAAGTAAACTATGATGAAAATAAAAAAAATTAGGAAGAAAGCTGTCACAACCCCCTAATTTTTCTGTTCAGCTCTCTTTCCTTATCTCCCTCCATTTTCCCCCTACTTGTCTATTCACTGTACCTCCATCCATTTACTTAGGTCATATGAAGTACCAACCGCACCCCTTGCTGTTTTCTGTTTCTAACTTCGATTACAAGCAACGTCCTGGCTAAACAAACTCCTTTCTTTTTCCACTAACTGGAATCATCCTCTGCTATATGAAAACATATACATTACTTTTAATGAGGAAAAAAACCCCAGACAAACCAAACCCAACAAATGGGAAACACCCACAAGGATATATCACAGAGGCATTAATTTTGCTGAGAACAGCTGAACTACTGTGTTGAAGCAAAAAGCTGCTCTGGCTTCCAGTTTGTCTGACCTTCTAAAACACCAGGATTGGTATTTTTAAACTGAGCATCTTCAACCTAAGTGAAATGCTATAGACCCCACTCCATGTCACAAGTGAATCAAAGACAGTATTCTATCAGTATTAAAGCAGTAGTCATAGAAATCTGCCACATGTCCTCTTCCCACAAAGCAGTCATCCACTGCACACAAACACAGGCACAAAACATGGTGGACACGAAATCCCACTGTAATATTTACAGGTGTTTCCTCTGGATCCCTACAGCATCATACAAGCAGGGCTGGCTACATTCCCAGGGCCCTGGGTTTCAGGGGTCATACTGATAATGCATGTTACAAGACAGTACAAAGTTTGAAGGTGATGAAATTCATACTCAGGGGATGCTGCTGTTGTATATTGGCCAGCTTACTGCCAAATCTAGACTTCCAGCTCCTCTGAGTTTTGAATGCTGGCCTTTTTTTGCTGCACATAATTCAGGCATGAAAATCCCACATTGTTCAATGCTATTAATGTTTGGGAACCTCAGAAAAATGCCTCTTTCAGAGGAGCAACAGTTCACATGGAGTCAAGAGATTTCAGAGTTACTAAACTACTGCAAAGAATTGCTGTCAGGGTTTTTTATGCCAAATATTCACCTATTTGTAGGACTCAGTATTTGCCCAGTGAACAGATACAGAGGTTTGGGTGCCTCTAGATCTCATGGCTTACCAGCAGTAGGCTGAACATAAAGATACTGTGGTTGGAAAGGCTGATTGGCATTTTCTTTAGAGATGTGCTCATCTCCTGGAGGGAGTTCATCAGAGTCTTTGTTCTGAGATTGTTTTTCTTGCTCCTGACAATTTAAAGGCTTAGTAGACTCCTTGTGTGCCACCTCTGGAGCAGCAGGACTTGCAAGGTCAAGATGATTAGTTTCTAGATGTACAGCAGCTGAACAGCCACTTCCTGGGGAAGATTCTGCCTTGGGTGACTCAGAAGGCTTCTAAGCAAAAACAAAAGTGGAAATGAAGAGTCCAAACTGAAATAAAAGTGCAATACCTCTCATGCACCTTCCTCATGCATCTGTGCAAAGGAGCAGCACAAACCTGATTAGCAAATCACCAAGCTAAAAATTTTGTATGAGGGTTTGAAGAGTCATATTAGTGATGCCTAAACCCTGTGCCCTTTGCTGTAGCTTACATTCAGTACTTGGATACACTACATAAGAAATACCTGACCTCTGGGATTACTTTTTTATTGATAAGGAAAAACACTTGTTTCAAATGGTTTAGTCAATATGGCATGATCTTGAGCCTGACCTCTACTTTCAGTATTTAAGAGAATTCTAAGATTACTATGCATCACCTTCATCATCATCATCATCTTTTTCTCACCAGCCTGCTGTGGGCAACACTGGGCCTCAGAGAGAGGGACTCAGGCTGGAGAGTAGCGGGGAAAGAACAAGTCACATTTGCTGTAGCTCAGTGGAGTAAGTAATGCTGCTGCTATCTGGGAAAGCCCAAGCTAACAGGGGAAGATAAGAAGTAATAATTACATTGATTTCCTCCCCTCCGACCCATTGTTTTGCTGAAGAAAATGATCAGGACACTAATTCCAAAGAACAGCTGAGCATCACATCATTATGTGAAGCAATCCAAGTCCATTTTCCCCTGGTAGTGTGAAAACATCTCCCAGTTAATGTTTATACTTCCTAACACAGCCCACTTTCAAGTTTATTAACATGTGGGAGGCAGCATTTTTATCTCTCAAGAGCAGTGTACTGAATTTTCCCTTCTGAAAACACTTCTTTGGCAAAAGTCTTTCCTTACTATGAGTAAGCCTAAGTGATAACGTAATTCACTTTACCTTGGGTACTACAAGTGAGAGGGGCAGATCACTGTGCTCCAGTATCTGCTTTTTAGCAGCTGGCTCTTCATCATCTACAGGTGCAGAGGGCAAGGAGTACTTGTGGGAGCTGCGTTTTTGGCAGACAGTGGGAGGTATGGCAGCCTGAGCTTCTGCACTCCTGGTTCCCAGGTGTCCTGCAGTGGGCAGGGGCTCGCTCAAGTTGTTTTCCTGAAGACCACCGCACAGCATAAAAAGGGATGAAGATGGGAAGCAGAGGAAGGGCTGGTTGGGGACCAAGGTAGGTTTTCCATTTTCTGTTTTGCAGGCTGCTGGTGTGGTAGGGTGTGAAGCCTGGCTGCTGACACCAACTGGTAGTGAGAAGCTTGGCACATCTGCCTGAACCACAGGGAAAACTGCCTGAGGCAAAGGATTAACACAAAAATCAGAGTCCCCAGGAACTGGAAGAAGGGAGAAAGGTAAGGTTATGTTGGAGTTCTTTGCTGAATTTTGTATTGTTTCAGTGTCACAAGCTTTATTCCTAAAAAAAAAAACAAAACAACAAAAAAATCAAACAATAATGAAGAAAGGAAAAACATTTATTCCAAAATTAAACCCCTATTTTATCCTTAGAAGCAAAGAGATACATGTTTAGACAGAAATGTGGAAAATTCCACCCCCAAACAACAATTTTTACACAGTTTAGAAGAAGGCTCACTTTTTATCATTTCTAATTACACAGAAGCAGAGCTCTCAGGTTTTTGGCGGACCAATAATGCTTTTGGCTGCACTTGACCAGTCAATCATTCACAAATGAATTCAAATTGGAATAGGTGTAGAGAAGAGAGATGAGAGACAGAGGCCCTTCCACGGAATCATAATTTATGCAGCCTACACACACAACAGGTCAAAGGATGCAGGAATGATCTGTATAAAAACATATGACAGAAAGAACTACTGAAGCAAAACACCAACACTGGTACAAGCACAGGTGGGTGTAAAATGGCCATAAAAAAAAAGCCATGCTGACATCTATCAGTAATAAAATTGTAATAAAAAGACCTTATGGCAATTTTTTGTCTCAGTCTCATCAATGAAATCTATTCTTAAGCCAAACATGACAAGCACAAAGCTGCAACTTGACAAGAGTTAAGACAAACCTACCCAGTATCTTCCTCTATTTTCTGCCTGCAGACAGCTGCTAGATTTATCATTTCGGAACAATTCTCATCTGAATTCACAATAGAGGCTGAAAGAACAAAGAGGCATTCAATTAATCACAGATAGGTTTACCAAGCATATTTTGATACTGGCCATATAAAATAATTGCCATAATTTTTCAGTCTGGACACATTTTTATAACATCCACTAATCGCCTAGAACCAGAACCTGAAAGATACTCAGAATTCTCAAGTCCTACTGGAGATGTGTTCAACATCATCATTTCCTATAAGACGGGACTGTGAAAAGCCCTGTAATTACTTTATGTTTTTTTAACAACTATACATTAGATTGTTATGGTAAATGTCACTATATTAGGAACCATAAAACAAAGCAAGCATTTTGTGGCTAAAGAATTTTTCTTAATCAAATTTTCACAGAAGAAACTGTAGTATAGTTCCAGTTAGTACAGAACAGAAACATTTACCTGCAGAAAATAAACTGCAGATTCAACTGCAGTATGGCCCAGATTCACCTCATGTAAATTTAGGCATTTGACTGGAGGTTCTAAACCAGAAGTTTCATTATCATAGGGACAGTAGAAATATAGGTACCTCCCAAGAGTAATATATTTCACATATTTAATTATGCCAGTTCATCCAATCAAGTGTCTTAAATTGGTGCATGGAGGTCCACTGAAAAGGGACTGAAAAGAATGGGCTTCATTAGTAGTTACCTTGCCTCTCTTGACGTGGGCTGTTAGGCTCAGAACTGACCTTCCTTCTGGTTGCTTCACAAGGCTGTGCACTGTTAAATGAAGCGTGACGTGTTAACCTTTGCTTTCCAGTAGCACTGGTCTGGGACTGGGCACAGGCTCCTCTCTTTGTCTCTGGCAGAGGATCTGATGTTGCACTGTGCCCTCTCAGCTCATCTGTAAGGGCATAATATCGTACAACAGTCCTTCAAGCAACACAGCTTATCAATTAGGCTTCTGCCGTATTACCAAACTTAGCATTAAGGGAAGAGGCAACCTCTGTATTACCTCAAACCTCACAATACTGAAACAAACCTAGAACTCAGTAAGCACCAGTGGACAAGGTAAGGGCTTCCTTCCTATCCATTTCATAGCAGCTACTGCAGCAGCTACATTCCAGGGTGCTAGCCAGGGGAAGAAAGGGTATTAAGATAGTATTTAAATTATCCTTCACTTTTACTTGTTCCTGGCACTGTCCTGATGCAAATATCAAAGCCAAAGAGTTTCCCTTTGCTCTGGCTTCTAGCCAAGGAACATCATCTTACAGAGATGCTCTGTCCCACCACCTTGTTCTTACAGACAAAGCTTTTTGTAAAAGGGGCCATATGCAAGAAACAGCCCTGCTCTCCCTTGTTACGTTCCCTTACAAAAAAGTAATTCACTGTATAATTATTACAGAATTACAAATATTTTGCAACCCAGAGCAGCTGTAGACCCAGATTTGAAGCTGTCAGTGCTATCTGCTATTGATCTACAATTCATACAGTTATGCATACAGTTATCTAAGTCAGTGTAAAAATACCTACAAGACACAATATCCTTCAGCATCCCTCCATAGACCCAGATCTTGAGTGCAGTCTTACAATGGCAAATATTGAGCTGGCAGCAATTGATAATCAGAGGGTACACATGGAATGCTGAGCCATTTTTTACACACAGAAAGCAACTTTTTACCACTTGGGAGGGGATTGTCAAAGCAAAAAGAAAATAAATGCAAGCTACACAAGTTACCAGTCTTTTCAGGGAATTCCACAGGCCCAATCCACTTGAAAGCCGGTTTGCGTCCTCGTTCCTCTGTGACATGGACTTTCTTGATCAAGCCTAGGCTGGTGAGAACATTGGCAATATCGTACAGTCTTCGTACCTTTGCTAACCAGAGAGGGCAGAAGTAGATAAGAGAGTCAGGTTTACAATGCATATAGGACGTATTTATGTGCTAATTCCATTCCAGACAATCACCACAGCTTTCATATATGAGGCTGGCCAAAGCAAATTGGGGATGGACTTAGGCCACCTCTCACGAAGCCTGCCATGCCAGCTCCCACCTGATCGCCACTGCTACTTCATAGCTTAGCGGCTCAGGTTTAAACTCACCTTCCTCATTTTGATGGATATAGGTTAGGGAGTTTTGATGGATATAGGTTGATGATTGCATCATTAACGTGCCCAGAAAAGGCAACTACCACCACGTGGGTAAGGAGAAGTTGGTGGAAAGAGGTGCAAGAGTGCACAGCTGATCACAAGAGGACACATTTATTATTTCTAAAAATATAACACACTCAGAAAAATCTCTGTGACTCTCATAGTTAACATCTTTGAGCTGATTATGATACCCATATATTTTCCAGCTAAACTCCTCACATTTCTTCTTATATCTGGGGCAGAATTTCAAGTCTGAAATGCAAGTACTTTACTTTAAAAGTACTTTAAAGACTTAAAAGTCTTTATCTCAGAAGTTATTTACCAATGCTAAGTTTCCCATGTTATCCAAGGGATTGAAGTACTAATCCTCACTAACTGAAAGCAAACTCTGCCATCCAGCTGTAAAAGATTTCTGGGGTAAAAAAGGAGAAGGAACATATTTCTGCAGAGAGAAAATTAATTCCATTAAATTAAACAATGTTTCAGTTCTGCAACATCATTTAGAGCAGTACAGGAAATGGGGTTTAAGTATGAAAAAAAAAAATCAACAACAACAATTTTTCTTCTTTATTCTGAAGCTGAACTTGGGAGATAATTGACAAAGTGACTCTTCCCTACACCAAGCTCTGTTTTCACAAATGTGCATTTGCAATGAAAAAAACCCCAGAACATATTCTAGGAATAGATGCACAAATTGTTTTTGCTGTTACATACTGGTGTCTGTTTGGTTTCAGTCCAAACATGTCCCATTTTCTTTACTCACTGACTGATTGATTTGCCTCTCATTAGCCATCTTACTTTTAAATTTGCTGTGGTCCAATGTATCCTGGGTTTCTTCTATCAGTATCTTTGCTGCGATGTCCAGAGTGACTATCTTGGTCTTGGAGACAAGGAACAGCATGACAAACTTTTGGCTCATAATCCGCAATGACTTGTCCTTTCTGCTGTTTGCAGATGCTGTGTTACAAATAATACCCAAGCCTCTTAGCATATGTCATCCATCACAGCCAGAAAACTAGCAAGAAGGTTTCTCACACACAAAATAAGTAAAATATTTCCTTGCCACAAAGCAGAAATTTATTGAAAGGCAGCAAATAACTCAATGCAGAGAGGAATCTCTCTTCAAAAGGCAATAAAAATTCAAACTTGCAGGAATAACTTTTAGAAAGTGAAATTCCAGAGCTGATTCTATGTTACATTACACAGTTTTGTGCCACTGTAATTTTGTGACTCTAATGGACTTTGTAACTTAAAACCATTATGTCTTATATGGGCAGCATGCAAAGAGTGGACAAATGAAGATGGTGCTTTGTCAGGATAAAGCATTTACTGTCAAATACAGGTGGGGAAAGAATTGGATTGTCCAGCAGAACTTCCTGCCAGTCTGTAGGACAGAGAAAAATCTGTCTTGAGACCCATGTTAGGGACAGAATAGAAGGAAGAATTCTGTACCTTCCATGGTGAATTCAGCACCTTTTTGCAAAGGATAACTTTTTATTATTTACTTTAAAGGCAAAGCAAAGGGAAAAGTGAGATAGTAAACTGGAGAAAGAGACTTGTGACTGTGTAACATCACACATTTAGTAATCATCTTACCAGAGACGCAGTCCTGTTCTGAAAAGTCCACTAATGGTCTGTCTTGAAAATCTGGAATAGTTTCCTTTTTCCGTTCTCCAAATTTGTACTCTAGGTCCTGCTCCTTGTGCTGGGAGGTCATCAACTCCCCATACTGCAGCTCTCCTGCCTCCTGAAGCATTTTCAGAGTCTGGCTGAGGTTGTGCCGGCCATGCCAGCAGTACTGGTTCTTGGCGACACGGCTGACCAACTGCAATGACTCCAGGACATTCACGATATCGTAAATTCGTCTCCGCTCAACTCCTGTTTGAGAAGTGGGGGGATACAGGTAAAAAACCACAGATGCTCATCTTAGTTCAGCAGAAGCAGAGAACAGGTTGTTGTCTAATAGACATTTTCAGTGTTCATGTGGACATATTCTATTAGATACATCTATATTTGCAGGCTGAAAATCTGACTTATGCGTGGCTAGCTTCATGGTATGCTGCTCTTTGTCCATTTTCTTAACTTCCAGCCCAGTCACGGCTTCAGTTTAAAGCACCTACATTGTGTTTGGAACTGATTGCAGTCTGCCCACCCTATTCACTCAGACCTACCCATACTGCCACAGGGTTTTTAGAGCACTTTGGCCCTTCCTTACAGAGAGCTTCAACACTCAACCTGTACACAAGCCTGTGTGTAACAGAGGGCAAAAAAGAGTTTGCCACAACACAGAGATAAAAGCCCCTCATACAGGAACCAGGGGGAGTGCAGTCCTACACTTGCATTTACAGTGACACAATGCATTTTACTTGCTAAGCAAGTACCAGGTAAAGGGGCATCCACAGCTTCACAAGGTGCAGAGTAGTGTAGAATGAGACCTACTCTTCCCAAACACAATAAAAACTAATCATCAGTACTGTCTGGGTCTACACCAACAGGAAATTTATGAAATATGTCCAACTTGAGTTCAGCCTGACTGATGTGAGCAAGGCTGGGGACTGAATATGAACAGGTTGGTGATAATGCTCGCTGTCCTAAGTGCTTGTGTCCAGTGCTGTTTGAAGCATGGGTGTTATATGTAACACAATGTACTATACGCTGGTGGCAGCATCTGCACCAACAATCTTCTAACAGTTAACATCAGCTGAGCAGAACAAGTGCTAGTTAGGATGAAAGGTTTTGAAAACTTCCCTGTGGGAGGCAAGGCTATAATGTACCGGTTTACCCATCTGAAGAATAGGGATCATACTTACCAGCCTCAAATATATTGGGTGAAACAATTCATGAGCATTTCCAAGTGTGTGAGGAATTTAGAGGGAAACATAATTCAGAAAAACATGAGTGCTACACAAATCCTGGTGTCCATCAGGCACCAGCAGTACAGGCCCCTTTGTGGCCGTCCCAGGTCTTCCATTAAAAAAGCAAATACATTTGTAGCAAAAGCTGTATCACGCACATCATTTGTTACACCTAGAGCAGCAACATCAGCAGGGGGTAATTTTGTGGTCACTGAAGCAGGTGGATACAAGCAAGGAAGGGAAAACCAAAGGGAGGAGGACAACTAAAACCTTCCCCTTTCCGTGAGGTAAAATTTACAACAGTAAGTTTTAGAAGAAAGTTTCTGTTATTTAGGAAAGCAAGGTAATGCTGCTCCCAACATAGAATAAAGCACTATTCATGTTCAGCTGTACAAGGTTGGAGCATGAGCAAACACATAAAAGAGTAACTGAAGAATCTAAAAGAACAATTAATTTAAAAAGTAATATATCTATTTACCTAATCTGTATTCTATCCTATTTCCAATTCACTCTACCAAGGCAAATAAATGGGTATTTCAAAGCCTTTCTTAGCAGAGTCACAGAAGACGTCATTCTTCTGTTCCTTTTCTTCCCAAAACACACACATTTCAGTTTTGTTACATCTTTTCTATTAATACCCAGGTTTTAAATGTAGATACAAGATTTATTTAGTTTAAGTGAAATTTTGCAAAGCCCTTCCCAGCTAAGAAACCTCTCCAAGGATTCAGACCTGGCTTAGTCCTCTCTCCCAAGTTTTATTACTTCTTGCAGATTTTTCGTTAATCTTTTAACAAAAACCAAACTTAACTGCAGAACCAGCTACTCAAAACCTTCTCGCCACCTCAATACAAGACATTTTCGCATGGTACTCTTGCAGTTCTTCCCGTCCCTTCCCATCACAAGGTTATATTTAAAGCTAAGGTAGCCTTGATGAACCATGAGATATCAGAAGATATGATGTCAAACATGTTCAGAAGTCAGGGAGTAAACACAACTGATCTCCTACACATAGCAGTTTGCAATTGTTTCCCCAAATGTTTCATTTTGACAAAATTTGTTGTCTATAAGTCTTCCTTCAGAGGGTGTGTAAATCCTAACTCCTTCAGTGTTCAACGAATTGAAAATTTAAGAAAGCAACAGGGTTGGTAAACAGCTGGAAGCAAGATCTGTCTAGTAAAAAGTGCAGAAAGTCAGAAAGCAGATTTCAAAATGGTAGTGCTACCAAACAACAAAGACACTGAAAAATATTAGGCATTTCCAACTCTTGATTAGTACAATTAGAAGAGCATCCAGACCCTGAGAAAGGCAGATCTTGAATGCAGTCTGTTAGAATACGACCTTGGGAAGGTTACCCCAGGTGATCAGTTACCCCAGTTTCGCAGGTATACATACCAAGGATTGCAGCCACTTCATCCAAAGAAATGGTAGTTTTCTCTGTTGACAATGGATAATTTGGATAGCGAGCTAGAAACTTTTGGCACAAGAGTCCTAAGCTTTTCTGTTTTCTGCTGGGCCTCTGCTTTTCAAATTCATCAACCGTGCTGTCATCTACTATATCATACTGTTAAAAAATAAATGTTAACCCTTTAGTGCAGAGTTTTTAAAAGCAAGACATAGTCAAGTGAGATGTAATAAGTAACATTTCAGATGTTACCAATTATTTAAGATTAGATTTTCTAATTTTAGAAAAACAAACATGGACTCCTTGAAAGCACAGATCACTTGGATAACACAATTGCAAGCTCTTCTTATTTCATCACACAAGATACCTATAGAAAAATTCTTATCTATGCAATCATGAAATAGTAGTCATGCATAAGGAAAAAAAGCAGTAAGACCAAACACCCAAGACTAGCAGATGATAAGATTATACTTGGAAAGAGTATTTCTTTTGGAAAGAAGGAAGAATATGCTCTCAAACATTTCTGGATGCAATACCTCTTTTTGCTGACTTTTACAGTGACTCTATCACTTTAAGAAACTGGTGATTGGGGAAGAGGTGGGGGCACTTTGCTCAGAAACTATAAAATGTGTTACTCAGTCTTTGAACCTTAAACTTAGTCAAGATATTAGCTTAAGTAATTCTGTAGGATGGCCTGAATGTGGTCTTTCTGACCCTGCAGTGGGAAAAAAATAGAAACCAGCAAAACCATGGCTGCAAGAACATAGGAAGAGTATGTTTATTTATCACAAAATGAGAATGATGGAGGATTATTTTGCACTGGTAACTAGGGTTTTCTTCTGTGTTATAAAAAGGAAAAGAAGTCTTGCACCTCTGGCAAAGACAAGCTGAATGTGGTGGTAGCTGTTGAAACCCATGTTTCCTTGCTTATGGGATCTTAAACTGTCCTTTGCTAGTTGCAACTAAGTAACCTTGAGGCAAGCTGGTGCTCTGATAGAATTTAGTTTTATATGGAATGGAAATAGCAGTATTCTTACTCTAAAACTTCTACCTCTTTCATATGTTACCTTTCTAAGCGGAGAAAATTATTAATGAAAGTTTTATTAACTAGAAAATATTTGAACTCTTTATAGTAGCAAACCCAAAAATGCTGTGTGATCTTAGCAGGCTTGGAGTGGTAATGAACTAACCTTAAACATCAACTATTTTTTACCTGCTGGACACTATGTTAGGAATGATCTTTAGAGAACTGTTTGCTTTGTTATGACTATGAAAACTGCAGAATTTTCTACACTACTGTTGCTACGGCCGTTGCTGTAAAAACTACACTTCTAGAGTGATCTGTACCTATGAAATTATGCTTCTCAGTAGAAAGAACCAGAACTATTTTCCTGTTGTTGAAATCACCAGGGAAGGATAACCTACAAGAAATAAACCAGCCGAGGAAAAGCAGTGGTTGGAAGAAGCAAAAAAAAAAAACAAACCATGAAGGAAGAAAACTGCAATGATGCTTACTACAATCTGATGTCATTCTCTCCAGGGACAGACTTCCTAAAGTGAGGACAGCAGTCAACTCCTGCATTGCCTGAGCCTTGTGAAGTAGAAATCTTAATGCTTGACCTTGCTTTCTGGACCACTAGTTTGAGGGCTGGGGTGGAAAGTGGGAAAAAAAAGTTTTGGCGGACCACTTTGCAGGACAGTTGCAGATGAGGTCTAAGATTTGAAAAGGATGCTTGCTTAAAACAGATCTGGAAATTTTCTTTCAGTTGGGGAAATCAAACATTTAAGCTCTTCTTCCTTCACTGTCCTTTTAAGTAATATTCAGGCTCTTGAGGGGATCTCAGGTCAATTACTAGTAAGATAGTTACTTTTGAAGTCCTACTGCTCAGCCAGTGCTGTATAGGCAACTGTCCTTGGGAATGTCTTACAATGCTGCACCTTTCCACAGGAGCAAAGAGCCAGTTGGAAGAAAACTGAGGAGCAACTTAAGGAAGGTCGGAATCCTAACTGAATATGAGGTAATCGTGTTCTGAGTCTCACCTGTAGAGAATCAGGTGCGTCACTCTGCTCACTGTTTTCTATGGGTCTGAAGAGCTCCTTCTTCTTTTCCCTATCCCTCATGTCAGGACTAGCAGCACTAACAAGAATCTTCAGGTTAGCAGTAGGAGTCCAGGGATCAGGCTGAGGTCTGTCAATGATCTTAACAGGTGTAATTGGATTTCTTTCTGGTGTGCAGCCTTTTTGCTTCGATAAATCAATTGGTTCATTTTTAATGGGAGTCTTTGGGGCCATCCTGGATCGATCAAATATGTTTTCCTATTAAAAACAGGTTAAAACAAGTTCTTCAGACACAAGAGGAAAAAAAACATTCCATCAATCAATTTCATGATTCTTATGAAAGTAATTTTACTGACTTGTGCCTTTGCACTCATAGCTATATTTAGCACAGTTCTTCTACCTTTGTTGGGAATGTTAAAATATTCTACATGCTGCTGTACTGGAGGAAATGTATTTGAGATACTGCCTTGAAATACACAACCTAAGGTCAACCAATACAACCTGTGGCCTATTAGGCTTCTAAACTCTGAATGTTATTACAAGACAGCATTGCCCACGAACATAAATCACAAGGAAAATGAAATAATGCACTGGCCACGTTACACTTAGCAAGAAAGCAGAGTTCTGTTTGAAATGTCCCAGATAAAAAGCCATGCTAGGGATGCAGCTCAAACTCACAAAACGTGAAAGTAAAGGGGATGTAACCTCATGTGTTTGCAAGGCAAGTTTTGCATCTGCACTGTCTGCAGCTCAAAGCAACCAAGAAAATCTCCATAACTGCTCCTTGAGTACAGCTAAGAGCTGCTAGGAGGAAAAGTCTAATTCATCAGCTGATTTTTATCATGTCCTGAATGAAGTTAATCTCCTTTCAGTCCCTAGCTGCCATCAAACTTTTTTTTCATATTTCATCTATGGATTATTTTCTCTTACTGCAAGAATTATCACTGCTGATTAATTCACTTCAAGGGACCAATTGAAAGGAGCATTATTGGTATCTTCAATATAATGTATTTTATTTTATACTGTAAGAAATCCAATTCAGAAATTTAATAAAAGCCTGAAACAAAATACTAATTTATACTGGATTATCGCAAGAACTTTCTTAAGTTTTGCCTTTTACTTGGATTAATTTGACTATTCTGCAGCTGAAATATATTTAAATAGGTTATTCCAAAGGTCATCCTAACACACACAGTCTAGCTAGAAAGCAGAAAAAAGTTCTAGTAACAACTGAAACTGGCTTTTACTAGGAGGAGTTTTGTAGTATTCAGACTGGAAACAAATTGGGCACATCAAAAGCATTGTGCTCTGAGCACTGATGAAGAACACTTCTGCATATATTCACCAATGAATTACCCAAAAGGATGTAATAAATACATCTCCTTTTTTATTTTTTACAACTAACAGTCAGCCAGTTGTAACTTACTACACTGTGATAAATAGGGGTCAATTTAGAGGCCATGGTACTTCTTGGAATATATATTCATATAGTGTTGGCACTCAATATTGTCTTGCAATTTCACATTTGGCAGTGAATCAGCCCTTAAGCAACGCAGAAAGTCTATCTTCCCCTACAGTTTCTGTTTATTATGGCTGGTGGCAATGGAACTGCAGTGAGGGCAGCTGAAGCAACCTGCTGTTTCAGTACCTCAGATGCTCATGTTTGTGCAAATACAATGAAAAAAGTAGTGGCTATACATGAAGAGTGCATGACTATGCCCTTTAAAATCTTTATTTTCTACTATCACAATTACCTGTGGGGGTAAAAAACACTTTTACCCTCTCTCCCCTTTATTTTTTCAGTAGCTGCAACACTCTGCAAAGTCCTACCTGGGTTGCACAAAACCACAAAGGAAGTTGGTAGAAGTATGAGATACAAGACAAGAAAGGCCAGCTTGATGAGTATGTGAGCAGGAATTGAAACAAATCTCTGATATAACAGGAGTAGAATCTGACAAGAACTGTGTGAATTTTGGAGGACTCAGACTTAGCATGGACAACAGGTCACGAATTGCATCTAGTTGAGGATATTACTGAGCAAGGTTATCCCCAAGGCTACATATGCTGTCTCCTGGCTGGTGAGGCAGTAGGGAAACAATGAGCTTGTTCCTTGTAAGTGGCCCTCCTTAGCCTCTTGACTGGAGAGCTCCACTTTCTGAATACAGACCTGAAGGCAAACACAGTGCCTGTATACAAGAGTGTGCTCAAACTACTGCTAAATAACAAGACTATAGTATTCCTGTGCCAAGTTAGGCCTGGTGGTTGTTACCTTTAGAACCACGAGTCTCTATAAGAGCCTTGAGATCACTGAGTGAGTTTTACTCAGGTGAAAGCTAAATGGTGTTTCTCGGTAATGTAGTGCCAGAGTGCAATCACTTCACTTTCTGACACGAGTGGCGTGACTCAGCCTTCTTACACTAGATTATTTCTTTATCTTAAAGGTAGCGCTAGACATCCCAGCGCCCCAAGTGCTCCTAGGTAAGATGCTGCTGTGCAGACCAACGGGGCAGAGCAGGTCCGATGAGCGGCACCACAGGCGCTGCCCATGGGAGCCACCGAAGCACGTTCCAGAGCCCGACTCCCCTCCAAGTCCCCCGGGTGGCGGCCCTGCACTCGCGGAGCTGGGGCTCCGTGGCGCCCACTGCTCTCGCCTCCCTCCTCCTCTTCTCCTCGCACCGGCCCGGGGCTCCGGACAACGCGTGCCGGGAACGCGCGGCGCCGGCCCGGAGCGGACCCCCCGCCGGCCCTCCTGCTCACCTTCTGGGCTGCCTCGGCGAGGCCCCGCCGCCCCGGCCGGGCGATTGCCAGGTCCCGCAGCGCCAGGACGCTCACCTCCATCTGCAAAGCGAGAAGGCACTTTTAGCCTAGCTCTTAAGGCGCGCCCCTCCCGTCCCCGGAGGGACGCGCGGGGAGCGCGGCTGCTCGGGGCTGCGTTCCCGGGGAGGGAAGGGAGGAAGGGGCGGGGGGGAAGGGAGGGGGTGGGAGGCGCGGCGGGCTCCGCGCCCTCACCTCGGCCGGGGCCGGGGCG
>VXBQ01005048.1:34962-46506 GCA_013400175.1 Phainopepla nitens
CCGCCAGGCGCCCTCAGACATCGCTTTACAATCCGGCCAATCAGGCGCGGTCGCCGGGGGGCCCCGGCCGCGCCGGCGGCCAATCAACGTGCGGGCAGGCTGCGCGCGGCAGCGGGCGCGCGGGACGGGGCTCCCGCCCGCGCGGAGCCGTTTCGCTCCTTTTCTTGGCGCTGCCCGCCCTTCCCCTCGCGCGCCCTAACCGCCGCTGCCGCCGCTCCGGGCGGGAAGGGCCGGCAGTGCCGGGCCGGGAGAGCCGCCTGCCTCTGCCCGGAGCCGCTGCCGCCGTCCTGAAACCTGGCAGGGGCAGGAAGCGCTGAGTCAGCGGCAGGCGGCTGCCGCCTCGGTCGCCCGGCCCCCCCGCTCGCAGGAAACGGCGCCGCGGGGGCCGCGCCGGGGCAGCGCTGTCCGGAGCGTGGGTCGAGCGGTACAGCAGCCCCGGCCGCTCGGACAGCGTTGTGATCCTCTGCCTCATCCCCTGAAACGAGTCTGCTGCCGGGGAGATGGAGCGAGCAGACGCCATGGGAAGCAGCCCGGACTTTTCGCTTTTCGCTGAGACTCTCTTTTTTGGTTTTCCCTCCTTGGGTACCTTATTACATACCGAGGTAAAGAAAGTACTGGAAGGGAGCCCTGTCCAAAGTTAACAAATCAAATCCCGGCAGCCTGTGGAGCGGTGCAGTGATGAGATTTTAGTTGTACCTGTTGAGACCGTGGCGACACAATGTTGCCCTCCCCCCCCAAAAAAAGTCAAAATCATGGCTTCTGCAATGCAGAATACTTCAGTCATTAAGGTGATTGCTCTAAGCTTGAGACCCTTTCTTGAGACATTTAGTCGGTGCGGTGTAATTAAAATTGTTTTTTAAAGTGTATTTAAGATTTTTTTTTTTTTTAGTTGTGGTAACAGCAGACATACTTTTGCATTATTCCTGTCTTGTTTTGTTGTGGGAGGACTTCCCTCTGAAACAGCTCATGAGCTAGTAATGAGTTGTCACAGAAGAAAAAAATCCAATCTGATAATTTATTAAAATATTCACTTAGTAATTTTTGAGGAATAGAAAAAGTTTATTTTCAATGAGAATATATAAAACAGGGAGATATTGTCTCTTTATTTGTTTTTAAAATACTCTGATTTTTTCTTTTCAGCGAGTTCCAGTATACCACAATTTGCTGAAGAGAATGAAATATAAACTCTCAGAGAATCTCCTTTTATTATAAAAAAAAATCAAATTGTCCTATACAAAAAAGCTCTTCATGCTTTTAAAACCTTCCTGTTTTTAAGAGGAGCATTAATTCCTTAACAGCAAAGTGTGTCTCTCACTACATATTTGCAGATATGTAGAGAGAAACATTTCTAAGGACTGAACTATTACTGCTGCTCTCACTCATAGGAACTTTGAACACATACACGTGAGAATCATAAGAAGTGCAGAGTCATGGAAAATACAAGCAGAATCTCATGTCACAGACTGACAAGCCCAGGCATGACTTCTACGTCAAAGGAAAGAAGTTAAGAAGAGACTAGCAGCTGAGAACCTGCTTGTGTGCTGCAGCCCCAGTGACAGGATATTGCCATCTGTCCCTTTTAGTCATCTACTTAAATTAAAGTGACACAGAAATACACATTCTCAGATCTTTATCTTAGATCTGTCACAGGCATTTGTGTATCCACCGCCAATTAATAACCTCTATCGTAAGGTATTACATGTTGTGAAAGTTTAATAGGTCTAACTGCATTTGCAGCTCTAGCACAGAGACTTTCTTGTTAAGACCTTAATAGTGGTTAGGAACTTAATATTTGAGTTACTTGCAGAAATACCATGGCATATGCATGTAGAAGTTCATTTAATCATTACAACGATTGCTTTCTGCCTTAGAAATCTGGTCGTTTATAAGCCATTAATCGGACTATCCGTAGGTTGGCATGAGACTCAGGAGGCCTAAGTCTAAATACCTGTCAACACCATTACAGGCTATGTAGGCAATGGGGCACTTTCTACTTGGAATGTTTCTGATTTATAATACCATAATTTTGCTACTGGAATGGACCGGGGCCTTATTTGACCTTCAAGTCTTGTGACTTCTTACAGGTTAAGGAGGCCTCTGAATATAAATGAGTTACTATTAAAGGTCTCTCCAAGTCTTTAGGGAGAACTAATTTGAATTGAGTTTGACACCTTCATTTAATGTTACTGTCATTTAACACTCACAGTATTCCTGGCAGCTGAGCTGGGTGCTGCTTGAAGGGCCCTGGCTGAAATCTGCTGGGTTAAATTCAGCTCCACAAGGTGTGGTGCTCAGAATGTGGACCAGAAATGAAAAGCAGAGTTGGAGGGAGAGAGGCATCACGCTTATGCTTAAGGGAGATGCTAGAGCCCACTCTGGCACCAAGTATAGTAAGAAGTGTGTGTGAGTCACATCCATAGACTATGATGTGAGAAGTGAGACATAGCAACCGGTGGGCAGCTGTGGGAGCCGCAGTGGGTGTGAAGGGACACTGGCTGCTGATTCAGTCTGAGGAAATGGCTTTTATTTAGACTGGAGAAGTGCTTTTCATGGGAGGTATTGACAGTGATTTATATTCCTCTGTACAATGATTCTTCTCTAATATGGAAAGAAGAATGTTCAGGATTAACATATTAAACTATTACACATTGTGATGAACATATATAAAAATGTACTTTCTATTTGTTATGTATTTTAATACAGAAACATATTTGTTAAGCAATGCTAATCTTTTCCATAAGATGAATACAGTGTTGTAGTGCATTTAATAAGCAACTTCTTTGTTCAGTGAAATAAACAAAAAAACCAAATCTCTAATAGTGAAATGCAAATTTTAACTGGTAAACAAGTTATGAGTTAATCAGAACAAAACTATGATACTGCATTTCCTTGCTCAGCTATAGCAGTTGAAAGAGGTTGCTGATTATCAGATAAGATTTTCCAAGATTATTTTTATATCTGTTTTGATATGCAAAGGTGATCTACTACAACTGGCAGGAATAAGTTAACAAACTGATGACTAAATTTAAACACAAGTACCTGCTCTTGAATGATTTTGTTATATAACTTTTTTACAGTGGGATGAAAACCCACTATCTGATTATTTATGATTTTGAATTAATGATACATGGACTTATATATATATATATATTCCATACAAAATTAATATTATTAAGAATTAAACATTTCCATTAATTTATGTCCATTTCTTTCTAGACTTGTAAAAACAGTGTTTCATGAAAAGTAGAGATGAAAGTGCTAATTCTTTGTGATAGAAAGCCAATATCTTTGACAGAGGAGATGGATGAAAACAAATATCAATGTGTTCAACAGCACTTTTCATCTCAGAATAGGAAATAGTTTTTAAGACCTTTAAACCTGTATGACTTCTTGTAATGCAAAAAATATGATGGACTGAAAACCCAGTAGTTAGTCTATTCTCTCTCATTTTCTTGGCTGCCTCTTCCTATGAGCTCAGTTGTGATGGAAAATTATATTTCTCTATTTGTTTTGGCTGATATTTGAAATATCAGGTCAAAAGCTAGGAGAGAAGAAGAGGCAGATCCAATTATGAGCTTTTATTTCCATTAAAAGCCAGACTGAGTCACCCAATTGTTCAGACATCAGGGCATCTGTGTATACCAGCATTCTCACCAGTGAAGGTAGTAGTGTGCCCAGTGTCTGTTGGTGATGGTTTCCCAAAATGCTGCTGATTTAGGTATCATCTCTTCCCTGGGACAGCCTGGAAGTTCCCACCCTTCAAGGACCTCAGGCTGCCTTGATCTAGGCATGTTCTGCAGCAGCAGGGGCAGTAGCCATGACCATTTGACATTCAGGAACAGCTGGAGGAGGCTGCATTAAGAGTGATTCTATGGGCATGTGGCATCAGTAGCAGGGCTGGGAGTGGGACCTGGACCCAGACCCAGCAAAACCCTTCTCCCTCTGTGCTGTGGGGTCACTTGCTTTTGAAGTTTGCATTCAGTGTGGTACAGCTAGCTCTGAGAGGAGGGGCAGAGAGAGGTCACAAGTAGACCACAGGTGAATTGCTCATTTAGTGACAGGAAAGATATGCACATTGGAAACCATTCCACTAGAGGAAGGCATTGGATGAGTTTCCCATTTTTTGCCTGTTGCAGTTGCTTAATGTTCTATCAGTATCATTGCTTTGCTATATCCTTGGCTCTGTCTTATCTATAAAAACAGTAGGTGATTTCTCTGGACTCAAATGAAGGAAGGCACCAGTGATGTTTAACCTGAGGCTACAGGTTCATAGAAGGGTCTCAGGTCTTTGGTATTTCCAATGGACTAATTCAGGTGCAGCCCTGCTTAGGGTTGCTAAGTCACAGGAGGCTGCTGACTATTTGCCTAGTGGGTAGTGTAGGCAAGTGCTCCAGCTGGTTTGAAAAATCCCTTCTAGGAGCTGAAGAACTGGCATGCCCGTGCCTCAGTCCTTTTATGGGTCTGATCTCAAGTAACCTGACAAAGGTCACATAAGGAAGCAGGTAGCTTGCTTAATCACAGAGCCCTTGAATCAGCTTTGCACCTGAAAATCACTTCCAGGTGCTGCTGTTAAAAATCCTGAATCCTGAATTGCACTGGTAGCAACTGCACCCCCATTGTTTTGTTGAGAACTAAATTGCTGTTTGCATACTGAAATTAATGCTCAACTCTATGTAAAGTTCCAATTTCATTACTCTTCTCTAAGTGGGATACAGTTTGCTTAATGTCCCATACCATAAACCTTCTCTGCTAGGACTTAGCTAGATAAGTTTGCATTAAAGTGAACAAAGAATCAATGTGTTTACTGCAACACTGGTTTAAAATTATTAAAATTATCACTGAAATAATACATGGTGACTCTAGAAAGCCACCTTGATGGCTGAAACCCTGTCTTCCTGCACACTGTATAATATCTTCATCCTGGATAGCCCTTGATGTAAAAGAAAAGAGTCCATGTATATCTTTCATCTGGTTGCTGTAGCAGAGAGAAGCTGTGTGCAAACTGTGTCTTGTCAGGTTACCTTTAGTGGAAAGTGTTTAAGTACCTCTGCATGGCTTGTTTTGACTCATCCTAAGCTGAATCAGGACCTCACAGCATAGAATGCTATTCAAACAAGAGACCACACATCTATGCAGCTGCCATCTCCATTGATTCAAATTAAAGTCTAGAGTTCTTTGTTTCTTTTGTGGAATATCAAGAAAACACCAATAGAGAACTATTCCTGCCTAAAATTCACAGGAAAATATTTCTTGTTCCATAAAACTGTCAGTAGTTTAACACAAAAAGGGATGCATTCTGTGTTGTAAATATTCAGAACTGCTCTCTAGCGATTATTTGCTGTCATTTCGTTGTGCAGAATGGTTCAGCAGTGCTAGTTTCCTCCATGGACCTGCCACGTGGAAGTTTAACTGTTGAACTGGCAGTGAAATGGAATGCCAGGTATCTTCTTACAGATGCATGGTTTTCCTTCCTGATTTCCTGTCTAAAACAGGACAACTGCTTTCCTTAATAATTTAAAAATTTCTCTTGAGACCAAACATGGAAAATAAAAATGTCAAAAATAGTCTCTTACCTGGAAATTACAGTCACAAATGTTATAACAGAATTCTCAATATGAGCCTAGTGATGTGCTACCCAGGGAATTCTGTAAGACTGTTTACAATTAGTGATTAAACCTATTCATGAAATATCCTCCAATGGAGAAAGAAAATCAACAGACGGACAGACATGACAGAAAAAAGAAAGTCCCATATTTGTTAATTTTTCTACACAGTAGTCCTGACAAAGACTGCCATAAACATTCCTAACTCATTTAATTTCTCTGCCCTGTACTCTTTGATCTGATTGTTCCTAGATTATAAAGCCAGGGGGACCATTAGATTATCCTGTTTGACCTCAAGTATGTTGCAGGCCATTTTGCAGGCAAAATTGTATTCATTACCGTTGTATTGATTCTAAGGACTTCTGCTTGGCTAAAGCTTGTGTTCCAGAGAAGCATATGGTATTGATCTGAAGACAACAAAAGACTGTGATTCCATCATTTCCACTAGTATTAGTTCAAATATTATCCCATTGTCCCTCTTATTTTTTTTCCTTATTTTTAATTGGATTTTTTCTGACTTAAGTTTCAAGGCATTAGTTCCTGTTATGCTTTTTCCCATGGCATTAATAAGCAGGTCACCTCTTGCTCATTTTAATGGACTTCACTTCTCACTAAAAGCTATTTTTTATTTTTATGGAGCAGATCATGTTGAGTGCCATTGTACAGCACATACAGGACAGCCAGGTGGTCAGGCCCAGGCAGAATGGGTGTATGAAAGGCAGGTCTTGGTTAACCAACCTGATCTTACTCTATTAAAAACAGATTAATTAATGAGTGGAAGGTTGTTGATGCTGTCTACCTGGACTTTAGTAAAGCATCTGACACTGTTTCCCACAGCATTCTCCTGGAGAATAGGGCTTCCCATGGCTTGGACAGGTGCACTGTTTGCTGGGTAAAAAACTGGCTGGATGGACCAACTCCTGGTGTGGTGGTGAATGGTAATACATCCAACTGGCAGGCTGTCACTGGAAGCATTCCCCAGGGCTCAGTGTTTGGATCGGTCCTGTTTCCTATTTTTATTGATGATCTGGACAAGAGGATCAAGTGTACTCTCAGTAAGATGGCAGACAACACTTAGCTGGGTGGGAGTGTTGATCTGCTGGAGGGCAGGAAGGCTCTGCAGAGGGATCTGGACATGCTGGATCCATGCGCTGAGGCCAGTTGTATGAAATTCAGCAAGGCCAAATGCCACCTCCTGCCCTTGGATCACAACAATCCCATGCAGTGCTACAAGCTGGGGACAGAGTGGCTGGAAAGTGGCCTGGTGGAAAAGGACATGGGAATGCAGATTGACAGCAGCTGAACATGAGCCATCGTGTACCCAGGTGGCTGAGAAGCAAATGGCATCCTGGCCTGGATCAGCAATAGTGTGGCCAGCTGGAGCAGGGCAGGGATTGTCCCCCTGTACTTGGCACTGGTGAGGACCCACCTCGAGTCCTGTGTCCAGTTCTGGGCCCCCCTAAGAAAGACATTGAGGGGCTGGAGCGCATCCAGAGAACAGCAATGAAGCCAGTGAAGGTGAAGGGTCTGAAGCACAAGTCCTGTGAGGAGTGGCTGAGGGAGCTGGAATTCCTATTCCTGGAGAAAGGAGGCTCAGGGGAGACCTTTATCATTCTTCTCATAAAGCAGTTCTTATCTCCTATGTGACAACTCTCCTTACCTGTGAACTTTATCAGTCTTTCGTTTTTTGTCCTTGTTTAAAGTTTGCACCTGCTGAGAAGACACCACCACAACTGTCCTTTCACAGTATGTTTTAAAGGCTTGCTGCTTCAGCAAATTACCATGCACCAGAAAAACTGTCACTGGACTCACTGCCCATCAGCCTGCTATGGAAAGGTGAGCAGTTCCCACTGGTCCCTCATGTTATATATGTACCATGCTTAAACAAAACTGCCTAGCTGGTGCCAGCTTCTATAAAGCAGAGCTACCAAAACAGATAAAGAAAATTATTTACCAAAAAAAAAAAAAAAAGAGGAAAGAATCTGCTGCCAGTAGGACTGAAGAAACTCTTAAACATTGATAAGGAATTTATAAGATCCAAACTTGAAGTTAAGGAGCACATTAGGCAGATTTCAGCATCTAAAGTAGAAGGTTGTTACCAGGACAGCGTCTTGTGATCACCAAACATCCATTGCACCCACCAAACCTCAGAAGTCAGCTCTTCTGCAGAAGGAGATATGGGGTTTTCACCTGAGCAGTTCCTGGTGCCTGGGAAGATAACTAGGCTGCAGCCAGAGCTGAAACTAGGCTACTTACCCCATCACCATCAGCTGTAGTTACTGTCAATAGCTAGCTCTAAACTTGATGCAAACATATTTGCATGGCCAGTACAGCACAATGCGGTTGCTCTAAGGTGTGGGAGTGATAATACACTGTTTGGGCATTTGTGGCTGTCAGTGCCAACTTATAGGTCCCTGACTCTCAGAGTGGAATCTGAAACTCAATGCTGGTTACATTCAGCATTTGCAGAGTTAGATGCTACACTGCAATGTAAACTCACCTGCACAGTAGGAAGCCCTTTTCACCCAGATAGGAGGAGATAATGACGAGACTGACCCCTGAAGCACAGCTTTACGCGGGTCTCTGTCCTGTGTGATGGAGCCTGGTGCAGCAGTCTTCAGAGCAACCAAACTTTGGGGTGAAGTCTTGAACTCAAAGTGTACATTGCAAAGATGCTCTGGTGACTGCTGGTCACATTATCTGGAGATTTTGGTTTCAGAAGTGCATTGTCTGGATATTGAACCTGAGCTGGTGCCACCTGACCCTGCACTCACGCTAATAAGCCCTCTGGCTAAACAAACCCTCCTCACTTCCATGATGGGTGAAGTAGTATTTAGAACTGCTGTTGCTTATATCACTTTGCCTTTTTCTGTGCTCTTACTCTTTCCTTTTACCCCAAGGCCCTTAACTAGTTTGCTTGGAGCTGCCCTATATCTGTTGTTTTATAGGCAGTGATATCTCTACTGATTTTCAATATTTTATGTCTTAGAGTTCTGAGCAAAGAGAGCTCCATAGTTCTTCAGGGGACTAATTGTGATCTAGCAGAGCAGCCATGTTTACCGGCTGGACTACTTCCACACAAAAGCATTGTTTCCAGGCTATAGTGTGGAGCAGTGCAGATGCACTCATGCAGGGCTGTCCCTGGGGTAATAAACTAGCACTAAGCTGCTTCTGCATAGGGCCATATGATGTGTCTCCAGTTGTGGTGAGGTCAGTCTGAAAGCCAGATAAATTGCCAATAAGAAACAGAGCAGAGCTGACTATATATCTGAAGTCTTGTACAACTGTGTTTTTAAAAATAATGACACTTAAAGAAAGCAATGGTCCAGTATTACATTTGATAGATAGTAGGGGCTTATTTGACCTGCAAAGGAATGAAGACATTTAACACCTTCCAGAAGCAGACCCTAAATCTCTGGGTATTTGTAAGGATTTAGTATTATACTTACAATGCACTTCAAGGAAAATAAAAGTCTTATGGTTGGCATATAAAAGCTGTGATTTATCAAAATTTCTTCCTCAATATGAAAGGAAGCTCTTGGAGGTGAAATAAATAGAAATACCTATTTGTAATGATCTTGTCAGGGCCAGAGAAGAGGATAGTATTGACATCTTATATGTTTTTCTCATCTTTTATATTTTGTGGGATATATTACAAAAGGTATCCTTGAGATTTCTCTAAATACATTTTCATTTCTCCAATGTCTGTAAGCCTAGACTAATATTTTTCCCTTTCTTTGATGTATGAATATGGCTATTTTGGCAGGGGTCAACCAATGCCATAAAATTAACAACAGAACCCCAGCCTCATAGGGTTTAAAATGCCAGTAGAGAATAGAGCTATGTGTCTCTGGTTAAAACCAAGTACTATTTGTCTGATGCTCAAGACTTGCCCTATAAGCCCCACAAATCAGCTGGGGAACTGCTAGGAATTTGGTGCATTTTAGAACCTGACTTACTACATCTTATCAGTTGCAGTGCAAGGGATTGGATATGAAGGCAATTTACTAGCCCAGAAAGCCCATCTACCCTCTAGACAGTTGCTCTTTTTGTTTCCCTTTTTACCTTTCTTGCTTCAGTATACTATAGAGAAAACCACAGAAAAGTACCCTCTCTCATCAACTGGTAAAAATTCTAAAGTGATATGTTGTCTTTTTTTTTAACTTAACCTTTATAAGCTTAGGCTTGATATAGTTCATACAAAACAAATGGGAAATAAGATATTCTGCTGGAGCCTTTGGAGTGTGTTTTGAACAGTGGTTTACTAGAAAGATTGTCAAAGTCAGTTATTTATATATTTTTAGAAAAATACAAACAATACCTCTTTTTGAATCAGAGATAACATTACCTTCTCTCAAATATAACTCTGCCATATATGCCCTGTCGGGGAAATGATAGTAAGAAATCAGAGGAAGGACAGAGAAGGAAATCACTTAGATTGTGTCTGGTCAGGCCTATCGGCTGCAATTATCTTGTATAAACACACTTTGCTAAGCGTGTTTATTGAGGACTCCCACGTACATGCAATCTGTCGGTCACAGGAAGGATACCAGGTTTGGGGAGATTACCTTGAGCAAAACTGTACAACATCCATGTTGCTCAGTAATTACACAGTGCTGGTGGATATAGGAAAACACATATCAGACTAAGCCAGAAGTCTGCCCTGAGCAGCCCTGTGTCTCACAACTAGCAGGAGCAAACATTTAAGGCAAGTACATCAAATCAGAATATACAGAAAGTGATCTTTTCCCTTATCATTCTTCCCAGGTCCAATACTTCCAGGAATCTCCTGAGAAAGCACTTGCATCTAGGCAGTCACATTGAGCAGCCACCTCGGAACTTTGCCTGCACAGTCTCTTTTGAACTCAGCTTGCACTCTGGGCCACCTCAGTGTTCTGAAGTGACAAGTTCCACACCGTCATTACACAGTGGAATTGCACAGTGTGGGAAGTACTTTGCTTTGAGGTATGATGTCTGACTGAGTACAAAGGTTTTCTTTACATTAAGCTGCATGTTAAAACAGTAAAAATGAACAAATGAAAGGTCTGCTGTGATATAGGATTGATCTCCAAGTGTGTTAGCACTGCTAGTTGACTTGCAGGTGTAAATCACACATTTAAGCGACAGTGCTTTCTTACTTCCGAAAGCCTTCTAGAGCATATGAATGAGATGCTGTGTTTGAGCTGCAGTGTGTGCAACCAGAGGCTTCTGGCTCCTTTGGGAATTCAGTTACAGCATGAAATTGATCTCTTTCAGCTACTCTGGTTGAGCAGGTGAAAAGTGAAAATAATTGTCAAGGCTCTGTTGCCCCTAGTAATTGTGTGAAACCTCTGAATATGCCTGCACTGCAGCTTGCCGACACAGTTTGCACTTGTCTGAAATGAGACAGTGCTCAAAATAAAGAACAGCACTGCTTTCCTCTTAAATGTCTGGAAAGCTGCAAAAGGCAGGTAGTCTATCACATGCCTTTAAAATGCTACTCATTTTCAGTGCAAGCATTGAGTGAATTGCTTATTCAACGTATCTAGTGTCCTCTTGACATATAGCTGGGAATGCCAATAATTGGACTCATGTAGTGGCTTGTCTCTTCAGAGGAAATACCAAGGACTAATTTTACTGGTGCTGCCTACACTGTCAAGGAAGAATACTGTACCTAAAGAATTGTCACCAAACATTAAATGGAAGACAACCTGGTTTGTTTTTTTTTTGTTATTGTTGTTTTTTTTTGTCTGAATACCAAGGATGGCTAAATAAAAGTTCAGGGCTTACTTTCATTGCTTGGTAAAAATTGTTAATAATCTAATGCTTAAACCTTCTCACTCATTAAGGAATCAGAATAATTTCCAGAAGTCAGGAACTGATTTTGCTTTTATTTTTAGTTAGTCCTCTTTTTTTTTTTTTTTTTTTAAAAGGTCTGGGAAAATGTTAAGTTTAAAGATGC
>VXBQ01005053.1:0-17343 GCA_013400175.1 Phainopepla nitens
GCCGCCGTGCCGCCCTTGCGGCGGGGCCCGGGCCCGGTCCCGGAGCCGCCGGGGCTCTCCGGGCCCGGTGATTAGCGCTGACCTTCACCGGGCGGGCCGGCACAGCAGCGGGAGTAACTGCACAGCTCCTGGGCGCTTTCGCAGCCCCTGGGAAGGGCCGGCTGTGTGTTTATGCACCGCACGTGTGTGTGTGTGCGTGTCCTTGGGCAGGGATTAGGTGTGACGGCACCTTGGTGATTCCATATTAACTCGAAGCCTTCTGTAATCTCTGGCGGCAGAATTCGCAGGGACGCGTTGTTATGGTGCCTCTGTGCCCTGGGTTTTCCTGCTGCTGCCTCGGCAGGATAAAACCCGTGGTGTGACTTCAGTGACTTGTCATTTCTCAAAATTACTTTGACTTAATCCGTTTTTTCCCTTTCAAAAGCTGATCCTGGGATCAACATATTTTACTGCATATTAATAAGCTGTTGCCACACTCCCTGTACCAGGTAACTTTCTTTATATTTCATCCAAAAGTGCCATGACAAATTCTTTCCTGTTTCTTTAACTCTCACAGTGTTGATTTTCTTATGAAAAAAAGTGACATGAAATGTGTGTCTATATACATGTATACGTCAAAAATGTATTTTAAAATGGTTTTATAACCTTGTGGTGGGCTCAGCCAGGCTAGATGCTAAGCACCCACCAAAACTGCTCCATCACTGCCCTCCTCAACTCAACAACAGAAGGAAAATATAAGGAAAGGCTCCTGGACTGAGATAAGGGAGAGATCACTCACCACTCGCCATCATGGGCAAAACCAGACTCCACTCGGGGAAATTTCTAATAAATTAAACTAATTAAATTTGAGTAGGATAACGAGAAATAAAGCCAAATCTTACAGGCATCTTCCTGGCCTTCTCCCTTCTTTCCAGCCTTAACTTTACTGCTGGTTTTCTGCACCTCCCCTCCCCCCCGGGGATGGGGATTGCAGTCAGCTCGGTACTCGTTGTCTCTGCTGCTCCATCCTGCTCAGGGGAAGGCTCCTGGCACCTTCCCCATGAGAGACAGTCCTGCATGGACTTCTCCAGTGAGAGTCCTTCCTGCAGGCTGCTCTCCAGCCTGGCTTCCCCTCCCTGGTCACAGCTCCTGCATGGGATTCCATGGGCTCACTGTCTGTGCGTTCCCTGCTCCAGGGTGGGGTCCTCCACAGGGTGCAGGTGGATCTCTGCATCCCCAGGGATCCCCAGGGGCTGTGGAGGGGGGGATCTCTGCATCCCCAGGGGCTCTGGGAGGATCTCTGCATCCCCAGGGGCTGTGGAGGGGGGGATCTCTGCATCCCCAGGGATCCCCAGGGGCTGTGGAGGGGGGGATCTCTGCATCCCCAGGGATCCCCAGGGGCTGTGNGCTGTGGGAGGATCTCTGCATCCCCTGTGGATCCCCAGGGGCTCTGGGAGGATCTCTGCTCCCCTGTGGATCCCCAGGGGCTGTGGGAGGATCTCTGCATCCCCTGTGGATCCCCAGGGGCTCTGGGAGGATCTCTGCTCCCCTGTGGATCCCCAGGGGCTGTGGGAGGATCTCTGCATCCCCTGTGGATCCCCAGGGGCTCTGGGAGGATCTCTGCTCCCCTGTGGATCCCCAGGGGCTGTGGGAGGATCTCTGCTCCCCCCTGGATCCCCTGGTCTGGGCTGCAGGGCACAGCTGCCTCACGGTGCTGTATCACAGGCTGCCCGGGAATCCGTCACCTCGTGCCCTGACCCTGGGGGCTGCAGGGCTGTTTTCTCCATATATTCCCACTCCTGTATCTGTTTGAAGTAGCCATTTCTCCTCCCTCCTTAAATACATTGTCCCAAAGGCTGTGCCACTGAGGGGCCGGTGGCAGTTTCATGTTGGAGCTGTCTGGCATTGGCTCTGTTGGACGAGGAGGAAGCAGCCAGCAGCTTCTCACAGAGCTCCCCTGTACCCCCTGCTACCAAAACCTGGAAGTGGCAACCCAGTACAAACTCGAAAGGGGGGAAAAAAAATCTGCTTAAGAACATTTTTGAAAGTGTCATATCTGAAGTGTTTTGAAAACCTGGCAGCATAACAGATGTCTAAAGCTGTACTCTCGTTATTTACAGTTTAGGAGGTGGTTTTGGGATTGCAGTGAAATCAGTGCTGAGGTATGAGGAGGTTTGAGTTTCACAGGAGCTTTTTAGGAGCCATGCCTGTAATCCATAACTTCCGTTAGCGGGCTCTGCCTTGACATTTTGGCTTTGGCTTCAACCTGAGCGTGTTTCACTTCCGAATGCTGCTCGTGCCTGGCCTCTCACGTTGCCAGCTCCCAGCCCCCTCTCTGCTGGCCCCCATCCATCGCCATCGCCCCGCTCCTGACAGGAGCCTCCAGCCCTGCCAGAGCCTCACTTTGGGCTGCAGGGGGTTCAGGTGGGATCTTCCCTGACTTGGAGCACTCACAGGGCTCGAGTTGTTGAGGCTTTTTCAGCTCAACCAAATGCTTTTCCTTTTCTGCCTGTGGCTGTAGAGCTCCCAGAGTTTTGATTTCTGGTTTCTTTCCAGGTGCTAAATAAGTTCACGGCATTTTCTTTAGCTTAGTTACTGCTCTGGTAGGTAAAGGTGGTTTTTTGCCGTGGTGTCAGTAAGATAATGTAGAATAACTTTGTTTTAGGCAGCTGCAACTTGTTTCCAGTAGTTATTTATTTTTTAACCTTCTGTTTCCCTTCCCTTCAGCAATGGCAGCTTCCAGCAGCAGCAGCAGCGAGGAGGAGCGGAGCCTTCGGGAATGTGAACTTTACATCCAGAAACACAACATCCAGCAGCTGCTGAAGGACTGCATTGTACAGTTATGCACTGTGAGGCCTGAAAGACCCATGGGCTTCATCAGAGAGTACTTCGAGAGACTGGAGAAGGTAAAAATACAGAATGGGATGGTGGAACAACTGGTATTTCAATGTACCTTTGTCATTTAGGGGCTGAGCTGCAGATTTGACCAGCTGTGTTGACTGCTGGAAATTGGAAGTGGTGCTTTTGGAAAACAGATCCTGTTTTCCTGTAGTTGGTGCACCTCTGTCATACCAAAGCCTGTAGGACAGAGCATAAGGTGACAAGCTGGGATACAGGTGTGATCCCAGTCCAGGGAAGCTGACACACATCATCAGTGGGTGTATGGAGCTCCTCTGGAGCTGGGGAACTGTGGATTTGACCTTGCAGGGTGCTGGTGAGGGCATTTGGGTTCTCACAGTGATTTCCAGTGATGTGGGTAGAGCACACAAGTGCTGCCAGTGGTGATATCCAGGCCTAGCTGAAGACAAATGGAAGTATTTGCATTCCAGATCTCTGTTTCTGCCTTCTCTTGGGAGTTCAGTGGATCAGTTGGTGTCCCTTTTGTGTTTGTCCTGAGGTCCCTTTGGTGGTTTTTTTTTGTTTGGTTGGTTGGTTTTGTTTTGTTTTTTTGTTTTTGTTTTTTTTGGGATCATGGGAATTCAGAGTTACATTCAGAGTTGAAACAGTGATTTCACACTCTTCTGAGTTTTAAATTTTGTATATTGATACCTAAGCAGGTAGGAAAAGGAGCTGCAGTGGAAATAGGAAGATTAAAGGCTTGTGCAGAGGAAAGGTTGGATGCAGCTGTACTCAGAACATGGAATTAGTGAATAATGCAGCTGTGACCTTGTGCAGCCTTTGTTTGCAGGTGCTGCTCTCAGTACTTGTATAGGACAGTTAGTTATTTATCTTTATTTCTTTGTTCTAGTGAGTTACTAATTGCTGATATAAAGAGGAGGGAAATTAACATTGGAGATCATAAATATGTCTGATGGAAATTGTATTTTAATGTAAGTGTTCAGGAAAAATACTAGAAAATGACCAAGGGATGCAGACTACCTGCTGTAACTCATCATCTATTTGGGGAACATTTTGCTTATGAAATGAAGAGCTCTGACTTTTTTTTTTGATGTGTGTATCAGCAACAAACCAGTGAATAATGAGGTTCTTGAAAATTCCTTGTCCTTGCCTGTTACAATGACTCCTTCCCCTCCTTGGATTCTTGAGTTTTGAAGTACTGCTAGGTTGGGAATTTTAAAACATCACCACAGGTATCTATGGACAACATTTTACCAAGTAAATGGCATTACTGTGCTTAGAGTAAATCCTAAACCAGTCCATATGTGGGGATGTAAAATGGGATTATTTGGATGCTTTTGTGCAGTGGGTTTATGGCTAACATGCAGTATTTAGGAACTTAATTTGTTTTTTAGCAAGATAAGTCCAGTTCTGAATTTAATGACATGAATGTTGGAATTGAATAAGTTGCTGATTTTATCCTGGTGCACATTGGCTCTCTGTGTACTCGGCCAGCCTACACTGAAGCTGAAAATAAAACTGGTTAGGTAATGCTTTTTCCCCTAAAATTGCTCTCACAATTTTGGTCAGGGTCTTTTCTCACGGGTTCCAAGTGCCCTCTAGTGCAGCTGTAGCTGCAAGTGAAGCTGGAGCATTTTCTCCTTGCCTCCTGGGATTTAGAAGTGGCTGCAGCTTGCTCTGGGTGTTTCCCCGGGCTGGGCTGAGTTTAGCCAGGTGGTGTGGTGCCTCCTGAGGCACAGAGCAGTGAGCATGCTGTGCTGGGCAGGAAGCTCCTGCTGCCCGTGGCTGGAGAGCACAGATGCTCACTGATGTTACCAGGCAGCTCCAGCCCAGCCCTCAGCTCTGCTACGGCAGAAACGCCTCAAACCCGCTCTGCTTCACCTCCCAAAACCACATCTCTCACACCTGTAATAAAGCAGAGCAACTTTTCAATGTGCCTTCTAAATTTTGCTCTCTCTGACTGTATCTCAACCTCGGGTTTTTTTTCCAAGATGGATTTTTGAAGGAACACTGTTGAAAACTGAAGTGAGGCTGCTATTTTCTCCCATTCTCTTGACAAGTCATCTCCTCCACTGCACACAAACAGAGCTGATTCACTGGCATGTTATTAAAATATGTTGAAGAAATTTAAACATGCTTTAGAATTTCTGTTCAGCAACATTAAAATTGCTGCCTCCAAGATGGTTACAGCTACTATAGGAATTCAAATGTCCTCCTCTGGGTTATGAAAGCTGTTAGATGAATCTAATTACTACTCATTGATTGTAGAAATGGTTTTATTTTATCTGTTTGTGGTGTGCTGAGGCCTCTGTTCTCTCTGCTGTGCAAACATGTCTGGTAATACCAATACCTGCTAAAAGCTGTAATATCTCTCCAGTGCTGGGCTGTGTAATAGCTTGAGCTATGGCAATTTAATGCAGAGATCATTATTGCAGCCTGCCAGATGAATCCTGGCTTTGGGCATGCCTGTCCTCTGGAATGAGTGCAGCCTTGAAATGTTGAGTGTGATGCAGTGATGTGCACATCAGGCCTTCTAGAAAGCTGGAATTGGGAAGTGTGATGGACATGTAATCACTGTCCCTGCTCAGATACCTGAACATCTGAGTATTTTCTCATTTTCCTAAGTGTTTCTTTTGCAAAACAAGGTCGTTTAGGAGGATATGCTGTGCGATTGTGAATTATGGCAGAGCTTTTTTAAAAATTCTTTTATAGCTTCTGAATGTTTGTGGGTTTTAAAATATGATATAAATGAATTGCTAATTAACCAGAGGAAGTTGAGACTGTGTCTGGTGCAATGACAGCTAGCAGGTTTTACAGTGTACACCATAATTCTGAAATTGTGAAGGTCTCCTTCAGTAGCTGATAGACTTCAATCTGAGTATGTGAAGTGTCATCACTTCAGTATTACTTGTAATAATTGAAATGGACTTAACAAACGTTTGTTATTTGTCAGGAGAACTAAGGCTTGCAGTTTGTGACTGACACTGAAACTGTGAACTGCCTCATTGGCTGAAAGACCAGAATCAACACTTGGGTGTAATAAACAGATTGTTCCTGAATCTTTCCCAAAGCCTTGGAATGTTTTTAGTGATGAGTCCAGAGCAAACTGAGTGTCTTTATCCAGTAGATGCTTAATGTGAGGAGCTTCTAGGCTTGAACAAACACATTTTCCTCATAAACACTGACTAAATCCAAACAGAATAACAACTGCCACTCTTTCTTTAGGTCCTAGGTAATTTTTCTCTGGTCTGTTGGTTTAATAAATGGGGTTTAGTGTCAGAAATTGTAAAAGGTGTCTATTAAAAAGATGAAAACTGGGATTATGGGGTTGCCTGGCAGTGTGTAATATGAATATCTGGAGATTTATAGTTAAGTTGACATAGTGGTGTTTGGAGTTGATGATCTTGGAGGTCTTTTTTAACCTCATCCTATGGTTCTAATCTATGATTTGTCTCAGGGAGAATCTTCTTGGTGAGTATGTTGTGGACTATTTAGAATAACTGGTATATTTTAAATTAATACATTATTTTTCCCACCTGTAACTTGTTTTTCTGTTCATCCCCTACCTTACTATACTAAAAAAAAAAGTGAATATTAAATTTTGGGTCAGACAGAAGTTACCAGTTATATTTTCTTGTGTTAATGCAGTTTCCTTGTCCCTGAGTGGGGCATTGCCTTGAGGAGCCTGTTGAAGAGTGTTTTGATAACAACTCCCTCACTAAATGCTGCTGAAGTGCTTCAGTCTCTGATCACAATATTTAATATTTAATGGGATACTGGAAAAAACCCAGCAGCGGGTGTTCACTTATTTAAAAAGTGTCTTTTTTTAATGGGTTAAGTGTTTTGTATGTGAACAAACATGTTCTGTGCTTGATGGTGAGGCAGTTGACACCAAACACTTATTACTGCTCAGGCTATTTTTAATTCCATCTCTGTTGAGACTTGTTCCTCTCGAATCAGAGGACACAAAGGAGTTTTAAATACCTTTTGCTCCCACGGCTGGGAGATGTGGCACCATTTTAGCAATGGGCAGAGAGCAGGCAGTGAAAGGTGAGGCGCTGGAGCTGCTTGGCTCTGGGAGAGGGGCACGGAACCTGCAGGAGGGGTTCTCCCATGGCCCTTCCCCCAGGCTGGTTCTTGATCCAGAGCCTCCCTGCCCAGCTGGGATCAAGGACAGGGACAAACCCAGCTTGTACAAAGTTGGAGCTCTGGGAGAACAGGTGAGTCCATGTTCTTTTACAGACTGTCCCAAGCCCCTGTTTGCTAACGCTGGGAAAGTCATTGGAGCTGTTGTGATGTCAGTGCTCTGGCTCCAGGGTTGGCCGTTTCGTTTTTAATCTGATTTTAGTTGATTGAGGTGAATCTTTCGAATAATCCAATTTCTGTGTGTCAAGTTAATTAGAGTTGGTGTTATTGTAAGTACCCTGGTCTTCTACAGTATCACTGCAACACAATAAGTAACTGAGGGGAATAAGGAAAACACATAACCTTGTTCAAGGTTTGCATAAAAAAAAAAATCCCACTTTGGCCTCCAGCATCCTTCCTCCAGCTCTTTTGAAAGCAGCGTTCATGTTTCTTTCTCCCAAAATAAATGTTGGTTAATGAGTATCAAGTTGGTCCATGACTCAACCTCTTTCAAAAGCTTCTCATGTAACATGGATTTCTGAGGAATTGCTCCTCTGTCTTTCAACTCCAGAAAGGCTTTAACACCTCGCAGCTGAGGGGAGGAGCTGGGGGTTTGCAGCTGGGGAAGCGCCTTCAGCATCTGAGGAATGTCCTCATCACCTGTTGAGTACACTGGCAGAAACCACATCAACTTGTTCACACCAACAGTTTGATAAATGAGGGGTAACTCAATAAAATAAACACCATTGTGATGTGAGTGGTAGGAATGAAAGGCACATCCACCACGTGTTTTGAAAGGCCTTTGATCTCGGGTGCTGCAGTCGTGGTACACAGGAAGCTCCTGGTGCTGGCAGGCTGGGCTGGAACATGAGACACCACTGCTTTTCTTTCCCCCCTTCCCTCTGGATTATGTGACACAAACATGTCTTCCTTCCTGTTCAGGAGGAAACAAAGCAGTTGTTGAATCAGCTGAAGTCTGGATCTCGCTCAGACTCCCGTGAGGACGAGATCTCCCCTCCTCCTCCCCTCAACCCTGTGGTGAAATACCGATCACGGCGTGGGGCCATCAGTGCAGAAGTCTACACAGAAGAGGATGCTGCCTCTTATGTTAGAAAGGTGCTCTGACTCTTAAACCTTCCTCCAAATGGCATCCACAATCCAGGAGTTTATCTGACCCCACTTCTGTCCAGGATATTAAATAACAGCAAGCTCCTGGAGCCTGTTATAATTGCTGTAGAAAGCAGACCTGTGTGTGTGGCTGTTTAACTGAGGACAGAATATCCTATCATGCAATTAAACCATGTATTACTTAGACCTGTTCCCTTTGAAGTCATGTATATTTAGATGTGCATATATTTAGTTATATTATATATAATGTGCTTCCAGTTATTTGGCAGCTGCAACAACATTTGGCCTATTGGCAGAGCAGCCTTGCTGCTGTTCCCAGGAAAACACAGGTTGAACAGATATTTGTCCTCAGATACTTGCAGAAAAGTGTACAAACTGAACATGGCATTACGCTTTTCAGTTGCATAAAATAATACAAGATTATATTTTCCTTGTCTTCAAACTGTCTGTAAACATTGACTGTATTTGGGGTTATATTTATAGTGCTTAAAAGAAAATGGAAAAACTCAGCCAGTGTTTTGTAGTGATTTAAGGTGTTTATTTACCATGGGAAATGCAGAAACTTTTCATGAGAAAAATTAACCATTTGCTTTCTCTGATTCTCTCCTAGGTTATTCCAAAGGATTATAAAACCATGGCTGCTTTGGCAAAAGCAATTGAGAAGAATGTGCTGTTTACCCATCTTGATGATAATGAGAGGAGGTAGGAGGAAATCTTTGTGAGGTTAAGGTTTGTGGAAGCACAGAGTTCAGAAGAACCCAGTGTGTCACAAATCTGCAGTGGTCAGTGGAACCACAGAGCTCCAGGAGCAGCAGTGGTGGGTGGGGGGTACAGATGTGTGGAGTTGTGCAGGTTTTTGTCTGATTTTGGTGTCCTCTCCTTCAGTGACATCTTTGATGCGATGTTCCCCGTCACTTACATCGCAGGAGAGACTGTCATCCAGCAAGGCAAGTGGCAGTGTTTGCTCTGGGGAGCCATTTGGGGATGGGGAGCTGCCTCTGGACAGCTAAGTGCTCTTAGTTGGTGTTTATTTTTTAATATAAAAGCAGGGTCACTGCAGCCACACAATTTCTAGTTGTGTTCCCTGAAGCACTTCATACTGAAGTGAGCAGTCAGAGCCACTGGAGGAGGGGGCAGCTTCCTTGCAGAGATTATCTGTTGGGAATATTGTCATTTGATGACTCTGTAGAAATGTTATTATGATGTTAAATTAAATGTGATGTCAGTTTATGGATCTGGTTCCCCTTTCCAGTAATCCTGGAATTGCTGCTGACCTCCTGGGTACCAGTAGATGTCCCCTTTCATGGGGCTGAGAGGAGTGTGAAGTCAGCAAAATGTGATGTTTCATCCTGCAAACTGTGCAAAAATTGTCAGCCTTGTTGGTGTCTCAACAAAAGTTGGCAGAGATGCCAGTTCTTTCTTAGTATATTCAGTTAAGTGCATATTCCATTTTTTTCTCTTTTTTAGGTGATGAAGGTGATAACTTCTATGTTGTTGATCAAGGAGAAATGGATGTAAGCATTCCTGGTAGTTTATTAATGATATGTTCATTCCTAGCAGAAGAATACTCTGATATTTGTAGGCCTCTTCTGCAGACCCTGCCTTTAGCAGCTCTTCTCATTTAAAGTTCTTACTTGCAGAAGTTTGTTTTGCTTCTTAACAGCTCAGTCTGGCTGCACAGACTGAGTTTCACAACGAATTACTTGCACACAATACAGGTGTTTTAGGCGTGCAGGGTGGAGTTGAGGCTTTAAGAACAACCAGACTTTCTGTCTTCCAGCCCAGCTCATTCATAGCTCGCTGTGACACAGACCTTGTTGAGATGTAATTTCTCAGGAGCTGGTGTGTGTAGAGTCTGTGCATGAGATGTAGAAGAGAATCCCTTTGTGAATGAAAATACAAATCGTGCTGGGGCTGGAAGCGTTGATGAGACCCTGAAATTATCAACCTTAGGAGAGATGTGAGGATTTCCTTTTACCCCTGAGGGCAGCAGGAGGTTGAGGGGTGTGTGACCATGCTCTGCCTTCCAGGTTTACGTGAACAGTGAGTGGGCCACCAGTGTGGGTGAGGGAGGGAGCTTTGGAGAGCTCGCCCTCATCTACGGCACCCCCCGAGCTGCCACCGTCAAAGCCAAGACCAACGTCAAGTTGTGGGGCATTGACAGGGATAGCTACAGAAGGATCCTGATGGCAAGTATCCCCCAGAACCTGGAGTTATGCTTTGGGGGTGATGTATCCTGGGTGTCTGTCCTTCTGCCTGTCCTTTGCTGGAGTCATTTATTCCAAATCCTGCTGTCTCTTCAGTAGTCAGAAAGCTGATTACTCAGCGTGCATCTCTCAGGCACAGGGCAAGGGGGAGTCTTGCATTAGTGAGCAAAACAATGCCAGTTATTAAACTGAGCTGAGAGTGTAATAAGGCTGCAATAAATGCTGAGTACTTTAGGAATGTTGCTCAACTGGAATATTACTGAGAGAACTCAGTTTCACAACATTTCACCTTGTGGGTTTGGGGTCTGTGAGACAGAACACTGTGTGTCTGGTTAAATGTGTTTGTGTCTGGAGTTTTATTTAGAGTAGAAAGAAAACTTACTTTGTGTCCTTTCCTTTTTTTTATAGGGAAATACTTTGAGAAAGAGAAATATGTATGAGAAATTCCTTAGTAAAGTATCTATATTGGGTAAGTGAGCAGATTTTTGTTCTGGAGTGGAATCAATTGCCACATTGTAATGAAGCTGTTACCCAACATTATGGTGATTACAGGCTGCTCTGGTAATTCATCACAACTGCTTCTCTGCATCAGAATAACTCCTAATTCAGGTCTTGATCACTGATGCACAAATGCAGCCAGAAGTACACTGATCTCTGTATAAACACAGAGCAAAAGGTGTAATTTGTGCCTAGAGAAGACACTCCAATAAAGAACTCCTAACTCCCTAGAATCTCTGGACAAGTGGGAGCGTCTCACTGTGGCTGATGCCTTGGAACCGGTCCAGTTTGAGGATGGGCAGAAGATTGTGGTCCAGGGAGAGCCAGGAGATGAGTTCTTCATTATTGTAGAGGTAAGCAAGCTCAAAATTAAAAGCTCAGAACTTGATTTTTTTTTATTATTGTGTCCCTAAGCAGGCACTTGGAGAAGAACAAAACATAAGAATGTACTTCCAGGGAATCCCTAAAGAAACATCAGCTTGCTGGACATGCAGTGGCTTGGACTAGTTTTGCTGTTTTCACAAATGATACTTCCAGGAAAAAAAGAACAAGTTTCTGACTGAAAGAAGTTTATCTTTTTGAGAGTAGAGACCTGTTCTAGATGGTTTGGTAATGCCTTACTTGCATTGTCTTGTGTCTGGTGGTTGGTGTTTTTTCTGGTTTTTTTGCTAGTCATACTATAATATTCCTACTGTTATGAGGAAAACCAGGAAGAAGTCACTGCTGTGGATATGTAAATATTGGATATGTAAATGCTTGGATATGTAAATATTCAAGATGTTTAATGCTCAGAGAGGAGAGGAGCAGTTATTCTTATACAGCAGTTAGGTGGACTGTGCAAGGACTGTGAAGTGATTTTTTAACTGAGGCATCATAACAGTTATTTCTGCAAAGCAGCTGATTCTGTGTGAAATTCAGTGTTTGGGGTGCTGCTGGAAGTTCCAGTTGTTTGACTGCTGTCATTTCTTGAAGGGCACAGCTGCAGTGTTACAGCGCCGGTCAGAAAATGAGGAATTTGTTGAAGTGGGCAGACTGGGACCTTCTGATTACTTTGGTGAGTTATGTTGTGACAGCTGTGGCTGCAGACACCACTGTCACCATTTTGTCAGTGCTGTGTCAATGGTGGAGATGAGATGGATTTGCTTAATTACTGTTTTGGAGTCCTGTGGTTGCTCTCAGTGTCGGCTGAGTATCAGAGTCACCTGGCACTCAGGTGTGCACACAGCATGTGATTGTTCCACACTGCTCTACTGTAAAAGATGATTTGGCCTGACCTCCCTGCCCCAATTTAGCAGAGCTAAATTGGAAATGACACCATATTCTTCAGGGCTGTGTCCAGTTGAGTTTGCTGTGTCTCCAGGGATGGAGATCCTACAGCCTCTCCGGGCAATTTCTTTCTCTGTCTGACCAGCCTTGTTGTGGAGAGGTTTTTTCCTTCATGCCTGACAAGAATTTCCTGTTCTGCAGCCTGTTGCTTTCTCTCTGTCTTTCCCTGTGCAGCCTGGGTTTGTCTTTGTAGTCACTCATCACACAGCTGAAGACAGGAGTAAGATAAGAAAACTCCTTCCTTGTCCTTCTGTTCTGCAGGTCAGAAAGGAACCTGGTCAGAGCCTGCTGTTGAATGGTTAAATACAGCCCTCTCCCTCTCAAAGCCTCTAACGTTTTTCTCATATTTTAGGTAGTTCCTCTCTTTCCTCTTTCTAAATCCTTTTGGTTGTCCAGGTTTTCAGCTCTGTAGATGATGTAAGCAGCAAATCCTCTGTTGCAAGGCCTGAACTAGGATGGACTTGAATGCATGGGCTCTGCCCAATGGCCTGCTTGGCTCAGGATCTAGGACTAGACTGCATTCTGTCGTTTCTTATTTTCTAGTATTTCCCTCTGTATTCTCTTGAGTTTCCCACTCTAGAACTAACTATTATCACAGTCATTGTGTTCAGTGCTGCAGACCTTTCCTCCAGGGGTTTAACTCTCCCTTAGAACCCCCTCATTCTTTAGCAAGCCTCTCTTTTGGAGGCTGCTGAGTTCAGGAGCTTGAATTGGGCACAGAGGAAAAGCTTTCCTCATTTCTTTTGGACCCCTTCTGATAATGCAGGCAGAAGTGTTCTCCAAGGAACACCGAGTTCTTTCCTCAGTCCTGAAGATGGAAGGAACTCAAGTCCAAAACCAAGCAAACAAAACCCCAGAGCTGCTGCTGTGGTTTCTTCCATGCTTGTTGTAGGAATGTTAGGGGCTGTTTCCGTTGCTGATAACAGGGGCTTGTTGAAAACTTCGTTTCCAAATCTGTTTTTCAGCAGTTGAAACAAAGCTCTTGGCATGTTTGTGCAAAACTTAAGAAATGGGGATCCAGTGGGACTTCAAAATTCTCCTTTTCCACAGCCCCATGACAAAGTCAGATTGTTGATTCTGGCCAGCAGCGGGTCAAAGGCTTCTGTCTGGTGCATGAATGTTTTATTTGTTTGTTTACTTCAAAACATGGTCTTGTTGTCCTGAGTTTCCTAGAAACACCAGAATTGAGCAGTGCTATTAGAAAAATAACTACTTGTTGGCTAGGAAAATTACATGGTAAATTGAAACATGACCTTTCCTCAAACAGACACGGTATTTTTTTCAGAGAGACTGGAATGTGGACAGGCATTTTAATAACAAAATCAAATGGATCAATGGGAAATGGAAAAGGGGGATTTTTCAGCTGTGATGAAGTAGGAAAAAAATTTGAAGAGTGACCTGAAAGCCTTTCACGGTCACTTTTAATGTCATTACTTGTTCTGAGCAGCGCTAAAGCCTGAATGAAATTCTCTGCAGTTTGGAGTGGAGAAGGGTCGTTTCTTTGCCTCTTTTTGCCACTGACTGGTAACTCTGCTGCCTGTTTGTGCTGTCCCAGGTGAGATTGCTCTGCTGATGAACCGTCCTCGTGCTGCCACCGTCGTGGCTCGTGGCCCCTTGAAATGTGTGAAGCTGGACCGGCCCCGGTTCGAGCGCGTGCTGGGTCCCTGCTCGGATATCCTCAAGAGGAACATCCAGCAGTACAACAGTTTTGTATCACTGTCTGTCTGAAACCTTCCTCCCTGTCCAAGCCATGCTTCACGAAATGCAGACTGCTTTCTTCCCCCTGTGCACAGCCACATCGCCACTGGCATTTGCAGCTTCCTGTCCGGTTAAACAAAACAAAACAGAAAAAAAAAAAAAAAAGGGAAAAAAAAAAAGAAAAAAAAAAGGGAAAAAAAAAAAAGGAAAAAAAAATAAACTGCTTATCATGGCACTGTCATTAATTTAGAGCATATTATTTCTGTGCTCTCTGTCCCATTAAATTAATAGAAAAAGTTCAGTGGAGACGTTTGCTTCTCTCTGTGCACCAGTGTCCAACTCAGGCCAGTGCAGCCTTGCTTCAGCGAGGGAGAGGCCTCCTGGCACCCCACCATTGCCATAGGGTGAGGAGGTGACAGTAAAGGGGGGAAACAAAGCTCTTCTGAAGGTGTTTCTCAAATTATTGGACAGATTTTAAGGCTGTGGTCATCACCTGCTGTATTTCTTTTCACATGAGAGCTACCCTTGTAATTGAGCTTCTTGGGGCTTGGGGTTTTCTGGGTTTCCTTTTCATTTTCTGGGTACTGTAATCCTAGGTTCAATCGTGAGGCATCAGCTGCTAAGAAAGCCACAGTTGGAATTTACCAGTATAATTGTTCCTGTGTCTGCTGGTTTAAGATTGCTTAGTTCTGTTCTTGTCAAGTGTAGATCCAAAGCTTTCCAGGTTCATAGTTCTGGTGAACCACTGCAGTTGTTGATCCCTTTGCTGACTTGCCGCAACTGATCTTCTTCACTCCTTCTTTCCCCAGCCATAGATTTGCCATTTAAAACTCTGCCTGTTCCAAGTGGCAAGAACCAAATGCTACATGAAATGCCTGACTTTGGTCTCTAGGACATAGATTGGTGTCAGAATGGTGCAGCTGTCCAGCTGTTAGTGCTGTTTGAGTGCTTAGATTGGTGTAGAGGTCGAAAGCAAACATTTGATTTTCCCTGTGAATTGTTTTGTTAATCCTCAGTTGACTTTTACAAAATCACCATCAGTTCGAGTGACCCTTTGTTACCAGGGAAAAGAAAGGCTGAGGGTTTTGGCCAGTATCAGTTGCAGGTGACAAGATTGCTGGTCTATAAAGCTCCATTATTCTTGGTAGAGAATGTGAGGCAGAAAAACTGAATGTTTGAACTTTCCTGCAACACTCAGTTTTAATTTTTTAGAGCTGTCAGTTCATCATCTTAAAAATAGTTCACTATAAATCTAATTCAGAGCCACAAGGTGCATTCTCTTTTCTTGCTTATGGAATTTCCACCACACTCATTTCATCTCTTTTTTTTTTTCCAAGTTCAATCTGTTGCGGAGTCTTAAATGTATTTCAGTATTTCCCAGCTTTGTGTTCCATTACTCTGTGCTCACCAAGACTTCCCAAAAGTTTTTACTGAATTCCACGGTTCAATAATTGTAGGCAATTTTTAAGGTTTCCTTTAAACTGTAATTTATATCAAGTAGCATAGGTTTGTATTTGGGAGTGACAGCAAGCAGTTTGGCATTTGTTGTGCAGCTACTTTAACGATGGAGCCCTCGTTTTATTTTCTTTCTGAGGTGGAGTGGGTGCAAATCCAGCGTTTTCCCAGGCATGGAGAGAATCAGGAAGAGTCTGCTAATTGGTGCAGAGTAATACTGAAGGTATCAAGCCTTTACAAAAGGTTTCAGGGTATTTCTGAAACTGAAATCCCAAGAAGGGGATTGAAATGTTTGTGGTTTGAGTTCTCTATTCAAGAGATGTTGAATAGAGGATTTCTGCCAGAGTCCTTAAGGAATGAGCAAATGCTACCTTTTTTTTTTGGTTTTTTTTTAGTTCTTTTTTTTTTCTTTTGGTAAAACTGTTTTCTTAAGTTTTGACTCTGCAGGTTTTTTTTCTTCATATGTGTTCTTTGTGTTTCATTAAAGCACCAAAAACTGTGTAAACCAGTTAGAGCTCCACAAAAAAAAAAATGCACATTTTTTTTATATAAGGCTTTCTAATCAAGTTTCACTACTGCATCTTTTTAGCTTGCTGTTTACTCCCTTTTGTAGTTTTACCTACAAGATTTTAAGATAAATCAGCTAAGTCTGAGTTAAATATTAAACACAGTTATAGCTTTACCTTTGTGTGCAATTTCAATATGTTTGAAACCACAATTGGCATAGTTTTGCCTTAGCTAACATTCAGGGCTTTAGAAGTAATTTTTTGCTAGTCTATCTTCAGCAAATTGATGAAGTCTATTGCCCTAGGAAGCTATAGTCAACCAGAGGACCATTTTTGTATTGTTACCTGACTCTATAAGTCTGATTTACTGTATGTGCTAATATATTATATTATATTCCTTTTGTTATAGATTGTCCTAATGGCAGGTAAAGCAATAAAATGATTTAAATTCTTAAATGCAATCAGCCTCTTTTATTTTATTCCCTGCCCCTCCCTGGTGTTTTCCTTTGGCTTTAGAGGATGTGTTTTGAATGAGGCAGCAGAAAATAAGCAGCTTAATGGATTAGCTTGGTGTAAACTCCAGAGGGTGAGTTCAGGTCCTGGCTTCCCCCTGGAGCTTTGCTTTCCACGTGCCAGCCTGGGAATTCCTCTGCACTTGTACCTGGGTCCTGCTTGGCTCCTGGCAACTTGTGCTGCTCTGATCTCTCCCAAGGTGTTCATTCCCAGCCCAGCCATGATTTTTGGAGCTCAGGAGTTTTCCTGAGTTGGCTGCTCCCACCTCTGCATGTGATGGATAATCACGAATAATTTTTGGTGGGAAATGGAAAAGGGGGATTTTTCAGCTCAGACTTGGATGTGTTTTACATCCAGCTCCAAGAAAGCTGAATCACTCAGCTTTGAAGGTCCAGTAAAAATGTATCTATCATGTAAATGAGAACAAAAGTAAGAAAAACTGTTTGTGTACCAGCCATTTAAATATCCGTGGGTTAGTTTCCTTCACCCTGCCCTCCCTTTACCAACCCCTTCCACTGAAAAAAACAAGCTGAAACCAGAACTTTTATTACCTAAAGTGAAACTTTAAACCCTCCACTTCCAGCCTTATAACTATAAATACATACTTTATGACTACAGCTTTAATTTAAGCATATCTTCTGTTGCCATGTGCTTCCTGTTGAAGCAGCAGTCACCATTCCACCACAAACCATGGAATTAATTCTGGGTTTGTCCCGTGTGGGGAGAGCACAAAAAGTCACCGGTAGAGGGAGATAAAACTTTGGGAATTCATGGTTCTGGGCAGAAATCACCAACAGAGCAAACATGCTGAGAGGGACTCAAATCCTCTGGTTTTCATCTGTTCTCTGTCCACGAGAGTGAAAAGATCTGTAATTCCAAGAGTAAAAAGGTCAAATATCTGCTTGAGACTGTTGAGAAGTTGGAAATGCAAGGACTTGTCTGAACCACAGTTTGGGAGAGACTGAAGGAGCCTGGAGTGGGGTTCTGGTGGGGGTTTCTGGTGGGGTTTCTGGTGGGGTTTGTGGTGGGGTTTGTGTGGGGTTTTTGGT
>VXBQ01005053.1:43492-57976 GCA_013400175.1 Phainopepla nitens
TCCCTTCCTTTCCCTTCCCTTCCCTTCCCTTCCCCCTGTCCCTGCAGGAATTGATTATTATTTATATTATTATTAAATATTTACACACGCTTTTAGAGTCAGATATTGCGCACAAGCTCGATTTTATCTGAAGTCATTAAATTCATACTTTAAAGCCCATTTTTAATGTGCCCAGTGGGGGACATTAAAAGAACATTTTGTGGAGTTGATGGAGTTGTGGCTCTGTGCTACAAGCAATAGAAGGGGACTCAGGCCAGGAGCTGGGGACACAAACAGTCAGATTTTAAACACAGAAAGGGTCAAAGTTGAAGGTTTACAAAGAAAAGCAGCAGCTTGAAAGGAATAAATATTGACTCCAAATATAATTTAAAAAAAAAAAAACTTTGTCTTTCACATAAGCCATGACCCAGAATGATGGCTTCCCAGCTTCCAAGATGTTCCAAACAAATAATATTTATCCCTGGGAAAAAACAAAACAAAACCAGACCATCCCCCTCTCTCTCAGGTGCCCTCTGCAAATTGAATTCACAGCCCTGAAAACCTGGAGCTGATGCCAAGCATTTTAATCTTACCAGAAGTAAACAGTGAGCACCAATTTACATAAAAATCGAGGTGTAAAATTATTTCAGTGCTAACATTGTGACACTCTGGGTGACTTTGGGGCCACACATTGCTTTTAAAGTGGATGCTGCTGCCACAAGAGGTGCCGGTCATGGCTCTTCTCAGAGGTTTGTAGGAAGTTACTTGGGGAGAAAAAGCTCTGCTGTAGGGAAAACCCCAAAGGGAAATGGAATGGAATGGAATGGAATGGAATGGAATGGAATGGAATGGAATGGAATGGAATGGAATGGAATGGAATGGAAAGAAGGAGCAGATTCCCCAAGGAGAGCTCTGGGAGCTGTCCTGGCAGGGTGGCTTGGGGAGGGTTGGGGCTCCCGGGGGCTGCTGGAGCTCCCAGGACACGCGGCCCCAGTGAGGGACATCTGCTGGCACTGAGGGTCCCCAGTGTTTGCTCACTGATTTCCTTCATGCTCTTCCCCCTCAGCTCATTTCCCCAGTGTTGTCAGAGAAATCTCTGAGAAGGGGAATGGGGTGGAACTCCTTTGTGAGGGCAGAGGGTGAATTAAAGAGCAGCCTGTGTGGGAAAGGGCCCGGCAGGAGCTCAGCTGGCCCTGGCGAGTGTCACCCATGGCAAAGCTCTGAATTATCAAACCTCCGACCCTCTGCACTTACTGGATGAAATATTTCAGCTTGTGGTGAAAAGAAGCTCACAGAAGATGCTTTAATGTCTGCTGCTGATCTGAAAACCAAATATTCCCTGAACTGCTGCCCACACCGAGGAAAACATCCCTGAGCTGTGCTGGCATTTACTGCATGAGGATGTACTGAAGTTTATCCAAGCACAGAGTCTGCATTTTCAGACCTTTGGAGATTACTTTTATCTTCTCTCCACTATTAAATATAGATCAGCTCTGCTGCACTTTCCCACAAATAAAATTTGCTGGCGATTACTTCTAGGAATCATCCATGGAGTATTTTTAAGGAGCTGTTCAGCTGTGTGTTTGTGCTAGATGGGATCAGTGTTGTGTAATCCACAGTGTTCCCTCTGCAATGTGATTATTTTTTGGCTGCTTTATGTGGGAAGAAACCTTCTCTGCTTCACCACTTTGCCTGTCTTTTAAATCTGAAACTGTGGTGGATTTTTTGGAGAGGAGATGGTGGTGTGGAGTCTGCAGGGACAGGACAAGGAGGAATGGGCTGAAACCGAAAAAGATCAGGTTTGGATGGGATATTGGGCATAAATTCTGCCTGTGAGGGTGGGGAGGGGCTGGGATTGAATTCCCACAGCAGCTGGGGCTGTCCCTGGATCCCTGGCAGTGTCCCAGGCCAGGCTGGACAGGGCTGGAGCAGCCTGGGACAGTGGGAGATGTCCCTGCCATGGCAGGGGTGGCACTGGGTGACCTTTGAACCCTTCCATGACCCTTTAATTCTATTTTCTGCAGCTGTGGAGCTTTTCCCACAGCTGGGTGCATGGAGGGGACAAGGTCAGAAATGGGGAGAAGGGCTCACCTGGAGATTTCTCAGGCTGGGGGGAAGTGTTGATTTGTGTCTGGGGGCTGCTGGTGGGCTTGGGGGATCAGCACCTGGCACCTGCATCAGCACAGAAAGGGCAGGGGAAGGGGAGCAGCTCCTCATCCCTGCTGGGGGGAGGATGCTCAGCTCATCTCCTCCCCAGGAAAGCCACCAAGGGAGGAGGAATCACACATAACCAGTGCCAAACGGCAAATGATGACTCAGGGGAAAAAAAAAATCACACTTCTTTATTAGCCAGATTCATCTCCCTGTGCCTGACAAGCAGCACCAGATGCTCCTCTTCTCAGCTGCTTTATTGGATTCTGGGACATCCTGGTAATTGCTGTAAGTGGGAGATGATTCCCCAGCATCTGGCACGTGCTCATCCTGATCCTGGGCGCTCATCAATCCACTTAGGGAGAGCACAGACGTGCTCCCCGCGCTGCCAGAGGCAGCCTGGAGATCCTAAAGCATCATTTGATGCTCTTTTTCCTCCTTTGAGTTGCTGCTGAATGACAGAGGCCTCGCCACGGGAGCTCCTGCAGGCTGGGCAGTTGAAGGTGGGGAGGCATTGCCCAGATTTCACCCCCATTTCCAGGGGTGGGCAGGAAAACATTGTCCCATTTCCCCCAGCCTTACCCCCAGGCTGTATTTTGGGAGCTGCTGGAGTGTTATCCCAGCACAAGTTGTCCCTCAACTCATGGAAGTGCAGTTTTTAACAGTTAGAAGTCATTTAAAAAATTATTTAAAAAAATAAAGTTATTTAATAGTTAAAGCCCAAAATATATTTTTGAATAGATTAAAATTGCTTTTAATTTTTGGTTTAGGTTCAGAAGGCCTCCTGTTCCTTAAGGAATAAAACCAGCTAAAAGCAAATATTTCAAGAACTGCTCCAAAGCTGCCGTTTTCATTCCAGATAGGAATGAAAATATAGGATTTAGGCAGTTAAAAAAAATTTCTTCCCTACTTCCTTCCTGCAAGCAGCCTGGCAGGGTTTGGTGCAACAGGAGCTGATGCTGGCACGTGGTCAGCAGCACTGGCAGCTTCCATTTGCCAGGCACAGCTTTGGAGCTGGAGCTTTTGGAGGGACACAGTGGTGCAAAAGGGTCTGAAGGAGAGAATGAAACAATTCTCAGCTTCAGGAATGCTGCTGGGTGTTGAGCAGCAGGGAAAAGGGGTTCTCCAGGCCTGCAGGGCTCCAGCACTGTCTAGACTTGGTAATGCCGTGGTGCAAAACCGCCCTCCTTGAACCCCTGCCACGGCCTCTCAGCGTCCTGAAAATGGAACTGGAGGAACTTCCCAGTGCCAAAGCCTCAGCCGCGTCAACGAGCCCCCAGCTCCTGTCAGACTTGGCAGCTCAGCCCTCTAAACCAGTGAACTTGCAGCAGGGGGGAGAAAAGCTTGTTTCCTAAAGCCACATCCCTCCAGGCCGGTGGGCACTCCTGGTGTGGGATGGGTGTGCCCACAGGGAGCACTCAGACCTCCACTCCACAGAGGATATGTGGCTCAGCACCTTGCTCTCGAGTCCATCACTGTCCAGTCATCTCAGAAAGGTGACACTCCTGCCCAAAGCCTGTTGGGTGTGCCACTGACAGCACCAAAATCAGTTTCCAGGCACCAAAACCAGATTTTTGGACGGCTTTGTCCTCTCTGGCTCCATGAGTCTGCTGGCAGAGCTCGGCTCTGCAGAGTTTTTTCGAGTTTAGGATGAATTTCCTTCTCCACCCTCCCTTCTGTCCTTTCTGGGATGGAGTTTCTTGCAGCCAAGCACATCCCTGTCCCTCTGTTTCCCACTGAAGGCTGCAGCAGGGCTTGGGCACCTCTGTTTTCCTAAACCCAGCCCGAGTAAGGAGCACCTGCCAGGAGACAGAGGTTTTCCTAAGCCTGTGGCTGCAATAACTCCTCCTTTGCAGCCCTGCTCTGCTCCCAGGCACACTCCCAGGCCAGGAGGAGTGGGAAGCACAGCTCCAACCCCTGCATGCTTTCTCCTGCACACCCACAGCCCAGCTGGTGGGGAAGCAGAGCTGGCCAGGTCCAAACCCTCAAACCCTCCTCATTTCGCTCTTCTGGAGCTGTGGTCTGACCTCTGCCATGGCACGAGGGCTGGAGGAATGTCCTCCCTGCTTTTACCAGCGCAGGAATAACGGAGTGGCTGAGGCAGAAAATGACCCAGCACCTCCCAAGGGCCAGTTCCTCCCTCCCCTGGCTTGCAGACACCTGCACCTGGCACGGCACTGAGCTCACCTGAGCAGCTCTCTTGCTGCCAGCCCAGAGAAGCACCACTGCTCCTCTTAGCAGGAAATTAGGGTCTCACGTGAGTTTTGAAAGAGCCTGAAGTTTCCTGGAGTGTGTTGTGCTTCCTGTGCTGGCACTTTTGGGTGCCTGGGAAGACACTCCTTGGAAAGAAAGCACCATTTTCCAGAGGTGCAGGTCAGATCCCTGTTTCTCTGCTCATGGCAGGGGAGGGAGCTCAGGTCTTTTGTCCTCTTGGTGCAGGTTCCTGCCCTCCATCAAAGGCCAGAACACAGCTGTGCAGAGCTGCTGGCTGTAAGTGAGCAGGCAATCAGTGAAAAGCTGCCTGGATCCCAGCGGGGGCTTCACCCCAAGGGGAATCTGAGTTTGGGATCAACAAGATTTTCAGATCTGTTGGAGCTTTGGGTTCATGGTGGTTTTGCCTCTTGGACTGACACACTGTATATGGGTTATGCATCAGAGGCTGATGTGTCAGGGCCCATAAAGAAATCTTGTTTCCTATAGGAATTCCCATAGGAGTGTGCTCCTCCAATCCATCTGGTATTAGGTCTGCCACCCCAGGAATGGCAGAGGAGGTGCTCAGGATGGTCAGTGAGGGCCTTGCACCTTGGAGGAACAGTCCCTTCTTAGTTTACATGCAGGAAAATCAGCACAGAGGCCATCTATGTTAAACTCCATAACAAATGCTGAGAAAACCTGGAAAGTCCTCCTCCCATTTCCTGCTCCAAATCCCCCACAACAGACCCTGATACCCAGGGCTGGCAGCCAAACCCTGTCGAGTCAATGGAAAGATTCCCCTTGACTTTAATGGTCTTTGCATGAGTGCCTAATTCCTTCCTGTTCACAGCCTCTCCTGGACCTGCTCATGGAAATAACTGCAGCTACAAAGTGCTGCAGTGAACTGTAAACCCTTCAAAGCAGTGCCACGGCAGATTTCCCTGTCCTCCCAGCCACTTGGAATGGGATTTGTTTGACAAAAAGCCTGCTCTGTGTTCTCCCGGCCAGCCTTTGCCGTGGCTGCAGTGTGAATGAGTGTTTGACAGATGTATTCCTGCAGACAGGGGTTGTGGTCAGCCCTGGGCTGGGGCTGGAGCCAAGCTCTTCCCAGCAGGATGGGCTGGGCAGGGAGCCCTGGCAGTGCTGGGTGAGGCTGAGCCTCTCAGAGCTGTGCTCCTGGCTCTTCCAGCTTCCAGGGACTGTTTTCCCTGCAAGGACCATGTCACTGACCGCCCAAATTTGTCAGCTCGTTGTGTTTTGCCCCAGACTGGGCCATCCTAGGCCACCTTTGTGCCTCCATCCACAGAATTCTGACAAAACACTTAGAAAATGCTTAACTTTCAGGATATAGATGTGTTTCACTGGGGATCAAACACACGTGGTGAGGAGGGGTCTTGGTGGATCTGGCTGTGTGATGCCAGCAAAAGGCACATGGAATTTTCTCGCAGCACCTGGGATTATCAACTGGCACCTCAAAGCATGAGATCTGCCTGCTTCAGCCTCGTCACACAAGAAGAAATAGCAGCACACACATTCTTGGGTCTTTATCAAGCCCAGAGTCCCCAGTCTGACTGTGAGAGGGACAGCAAAGTTCACAGGGGTCTGTCTGAGGGTTTGAGAATGTTTGCCACTGGAAGGTTGCTCAGCTGGCTCTGGGGGAGAGGAGGCTGATGGTGACTGCTCTTTCTTTTTTTATGTCCTAAGAACTTTCTAGATAGAGGCTTTAGGTTGTTTTTACTTCACTGTTCAAACACCAGATGGGTTTTGCTGATTTTTTTTATTTTTTCCCCAAAGGCAACTGGGTGTCTGCACCCCACACCTGCCCATCCCTCTCATCCTGTGCAATCTGAGGCCAAATGTGATCCCCAAATGTGATCCCAAAATGCAATATGATCCCAGAATGTGATCCCAGAATGTGATCCCAGAATGTGATCCCAGCGTGGCCTCCATGGCTTGGGCACAAATCCCCACTTCTGGAGCCACGTCCTGCAAAAGGAAGCTCGGCCTCACTTTCACAGCTGTGCATTCCTGAGATGAAAAGGGCAGCTCAGGCCTGGGATGTTTCTCAGCAGAAAATCCGACCTGAGCAATCCATGGAAAAGTCTGGCAGCTGCTGGGGCTGTCTGGCTGCTGGAAAGATCTGGAGTGAGCTCCCTCCTGACACCCCGGTTTGGGGAGCTCTGCCCTTTTGGATTTCAGAGTGTTTGCCCATCAGTCTCCCTAGAAACGTGGCTGCTTGAGGACTCCCAGTCCAGCCACGTGGGAATGGTGCTGGCCTGGCTCTTTGGGAAGGATTATTTGCTTTTTAAAGCCCTTGTCTGCAGCCCAAGCTGATGGTTCTGTTGCAGGAACAGAAAACAGAAAGAAGCCTGGGAGAAGGAAAACAGGCAGAAGCCTGAGACGTGGATGAAGTGATGAGTTCATCTCTCTGCAGTCTAGCCAGGTACACATTTCTGTGCTCCCAGGACTTAATTAAAATGCAGGCATCTTTCCTCACATTTTTATGAAGCTCAATGGCAAATAACGGTCAGCCTCTTGTTACGTCACCATTAACTTGTTTTCTTGTCTGAAAAGGAGAGATCCAAGGGCAATATCCTTGCTTGCCCTGTGTTTGGTTGCTCTGGGATGTGCTATCTCCAGCAAGCAGCCAGAAATCGGGGGTTTGTATCAGGGCCAGGACTCCTGTGGGCTGGGCTGTTCTGGGGACAGAAGGAGGGACTTGTCCAGTGGCAAATACCTGCATTAGCCTTGGAGGGCTGATAAATCCTCACCTGGCTGATGCTCTCCCTGTTCTGTTCTGTGGGCTTTGCCACTGGCCCCGTGGGCATCATCCTGTCTGGGGTCTGGAGCCCACGGGCCCTCTCCTGCCTGGACACCTCCCAGTGTCCCCAGGGCTCACTGGAGAAAGGGAAAATAAAAATCCAGGCAAGTTTGATAGAATAATGAGTTTGTTTACGTTACCCAACCACAAAATAGGGCCTATTCACCCAGAAGAAAATGAAACAGAGTCCCTCTGGTGGAACAGAATCATCTGTCCTACAAAGGAAACCACCAGCTCCCTGTGGGAGGGGTGTAAAGCTGTTGATGGAAATGATCATGCCATGATCCTGGGGCCTTGCAGTGCTCTGTGATTTTGGTTGTTTCAGACTGTGATCAGCACAGCCAGACCAGTCCTCATCCCAGTCCAGCTGGCCACTGGCCCCAGTAGCTGCTGGCTGCTGTGCCTTGTGGCTTACAGTGAGTTTATACAGCCCCAGAAATGTCTTTGTGCTGCTTTTAACATCCACCCAGCTTGGTTGCACCCTGCAGGGTTATTGGTTATGAAATGGACTGATCTACAGGGGCATTTTAAAAATTCAGCTCTTTTTAATAGGGAATTGGTGTCTCCTGGTATGAATATTGCAGTGCTGTGTTCTGCTTGAAATGCTGCTGCTCCAACAGGCCAGAGCTCAGCTGTTTGTTCCATTTCCCCATCTGAACCTGACCAGTCCCAGAAAATCAAAACCTGCCCTAAAATACTGTAATTTCTCAGATTACAATTAATGCATAGGGAATGGATACATTTAGATGATGCTGCCAGGATGGCTGCACTGGGAGAGAAGGTTTTGCATGAGGAATGGAGGTTTTGCACTATGGGGAGAAGATTTTTCACTGTGGGAGAAGGTTTTGCACTGTGGGGAGAAGGTTTTGCTCCAGGAGAGAAGGTTTTGCACTGTGGGGAGAAGGTTTTGCTCCAGGAGAGAAGGTTTTGCACTATGGGGGAAGGTTTTGCTCCAGGAGAGAAGGTTTTGCACTATGGGAGAAGGTTTTGCACTATGGGGGAAGGTTTTGCTCCAGGAGAGAACGTTTTGCTCTAGAAGAGAAGGTTTTGCTCCAGGAGAGAAGGTTTGGCACTGTGGGAGAAGGTTTTGCACTATGAGAGAAGGTTTTGCTCCAGGAGAGAAGGTTTTGCACTATGGGAGAAGGTTTTGCACTGTGGGAGAAGGTTTTGCTCTAGAAGAGAAGGTTTTGCATGAGGAGAGAAGGTTTTGCTCTAGAAGAGAAGGTTTTGCATGAGGAGAGAAGGTTTTGCTCTAGAAGAGAAGGTTTTGCACTATGGGAGAAGGTTTTGCTCCAGGTGAGAAGGTTTTGCATGAGGAGAGAAGGTTTTGCTCCAGGAGAGAAGGTTTTGCATGAGGAGAGAAGGTTTTGCTCTAGAAGATAAGGTTTTGCTCCAGAAGAGAAGGTTTTGCTCTAGAAGAGAAGGTTTTGCACTATGGGAGAAGGTTTTGCACTGTGGGAGAAGGTTTTGCACTATGGGAGAAGGTTTTGCTCCAGGTGAGAAGGTTTTGCTCTAGAAGAGAAGGTTTTGCACTATGAGAGAAGGCTCTGCGTGAGGCAAGGCTTGGCACAGTGGGAGCTGGGCAGGCCCAGCGTGACTCCACTGCTGGGGGATTGTGTCCTGTCCCAGAGGAGCAGGTGAGGGCAGCAGGTGCCTCTGGCCTCCTGCAGGGAGCAGGAAGAGGAGCCAGCCCTCAGTCACCTCCGATTTCCCCCGGCACGCGCTGCTGGCGTAAACTGGGATCAGGGTGACAAGTGGCTCACCCCCTGGGATTTCCTGGAGGCTGAGGAGGCTGTGGCTGGAGTGATGGGAGCAGCAGCAGGAGCAGTGCAGGGGCTGGGCTGGCTCCAGGGCTGGCTCGATCGCCAGGAACACGCGAGGGCTGCAGGTGACCGGCCGGGGAGCTCAAAGAGCAGTGGGGACACCGAAATCCTCCTGGCAGTGGGATTTATTGAGCTGGGAGCGTGTCTCTCACTTCCAGTGGCAGATGCCTCTTCCTACGTGACATTTAAGCAGGGTGAGAGAGGTTTCAGTGCAGGAAAGCATTCCCTGTCTGTGAGGGGGACGCTGGGCTGAGCTGGTTTGTGGTGGCTGCTCTCGCAGCCGGGGAGGGAATTTTCTAAATCAGATTTTTATGAGGTGTCTAATTGACTCATCATCCCTGCCCCCCATCCATGCACAAACATTTGCTCTGCCCTGAAATGTGAGATGAACGAGGCTGGCGAGAAATGTCTGAATACAGCAGGGGAGCAGAGGAGGGTGAGGAAAGAGCGAATTCCTCCCTTGCCAATCTTTAAAACAAGATTGCAAAAAATCCCGTATTAAAAATAACAACAACAGAAAGAGCTTGTGGTTTCCTAAGCCAGTTTGCATTTCTGGAAGTTGATGACCCAACGGATTTCTGTTGTTTTTTTAGACCTCTTACAATTTTATTTTTTTTTTTAGGACAGTGTTTTTCTGCAGTGAGACTGTGTGTGGGTAGAGAACTGGAGAAGATGCAGAGGGAAAAAGAAAAGCTAAAAATGGGCAGGAAAAGGAGGACTACATATGCTTTTTTCTCCTTATATAGAAAAAAAAAATAAAAAGAGCTTGAAGTTATTAAATATTTGGGCTTGTAGGGATGGAGCACAGGCACATGAAGTTGATCCTGAAGACCACGTCTAATACAGGATTTCTTTTGTGTCCCTCCTCGACTGCAGGAGAGCTGTGTCTCAGTTTGCAGAACAACCTCTCCAAACTTCTGATTTACATCCCTTGGAAGGTGCAGAGAGGAGAGGGATGCAGCCAAGCCATCCCAGGGAGCTGGATGCTGTGGTGGGCCTGCAGGTCTTGTCCCGCTGCCACCAGGAAATTGGTTTCTTGTCGCAGTCCAGTTCTTAGTGTCGCATCTCATTTGGGCATTTTTGCTCAGAAAACAGTCTGATCCTTCAGAAATATGTCTCTTTTCTCTGTGAGGCTCGTGCATGAGCTGAGCTGAGCCCTGCTGCTCTCCTTGGGATGTGGCTGCTTTGCAGGAACTCCACAAAAAGGGGACTTCTGTCCCTGAGTGGGACAGAGGGAAAGTGGGATCTGGGGCCAAGCTCTGCTCCCATCTCTGTGAGCAGCAGCCAGAGCACGTCCTGCCCATTCTGCTGCTTCCCTGCTCTGCCTTTTCACTGCTTGCACTGCAAGAGGGTCCAGAAGGGGCCTGTGGAGGGAAATCAGAACAAAAAACCAGTTGTTGCATCCTTGTCTGGAGGTGATAAATGCCATTTCCCACTCTGCAGGGTGGGAGTGGCTCCTGGGGACGTGGCTCTGTGCTGCCAGGGGTTGGCTCGGGCACCAGTGCCCATTAAATTTTCACTCCAAACCCTTCTCCACCCTGAAGCTCTGGAAACAAGCCAAGAAAGCATTTTCTTTTTGTTTTATTTTTTCCCAGTTACCAAAGCAGAGTCTGCCATTCCCAGCCAGAGTATCCATCTGGTTTATTCTGTGCCCATTGCTCCTTCCCAGCACAAAAACCTTTTATTTGAAAAGTTCAGCTTTGCTCTCTCCCTTTGTTTCCCTCAGCTGGAAGCTTCCCTTTAAAACATTAATATCCCTATTATTTTTTTCCCCTCAGCAGGTTAATTAATACTTGATTCATCACCTTGAAAGCTAATGGCTGTTTATCCAGATCCTGAAGGCAATGAATGCCTGCTATAAATAAACACCCCCATCACTGACAGCCCATCTTTATTTATTCCCCTTCAGGAAGCGACCTCTGCTTGGCTCTAAAGGAGTTAATCCCAAACTTCTCCCAGGCTTGCTTTGGGATTGGCCTGGCTCCATGTTTTCCTGCCTGAGCTTTACTTTGCAAACATGGTGCCTTTTAATGAGGGAAAAGTGCAGCTTTTGTGGAGAGAGACCCAGACAGCTCAGCAGGATCCCTCCAGCCTGGGTCAGCAAAAGCCTTTGGAGATTGTGGGTGTTTTTATGGGCTGGGAGGGCTCTGGGTCTCTCTGAAATATTATTTTGTTTTCACTCTTGGAGAGCCTTTTCCAAGATCTCATCTGCTTCAAATAAATGGTATTTATCATTTTTGTCTCCAGCCACTGTCATCAGGGACCTCAATTAGGTGCATATTAAAAATAATGTTGAGTTTGTCACTCATGCAGAATTCTAAAAATCATTATTTACTTCTGCTTTTAACCCTCATGTTCCTCCTGGGTGCTGCTCTGTCCTCACAAGAGCACCTGGCTGCTGTCACCTCAGCAGTGCCACTTATCCTGAGGCAGGATTAGAGGAGCCAAAAGAGCTTGTCCCTCCCCTGTGGCTCAGAATTTGGGTTTTCCCCACAAGTGAGGCCATTTTCGGGCTGCCCCCAGGAAGCTCCAGCCTCTGGACTCCCATGATTGTGTAACATTCTCAGGTTTTGTACATTTTCCTGCCCCTCATGGAAATGTCAAGCCCAAAGGAGCAGCCAGACATTTTTCATTATTATTTTAAAATCCACGCTGGTCTGGATGATCAATTTACTTTTTTTTTTTCTCCAGGGACATTGGCTCATCAAATTTTAATTCTTGATCTTGGCAGCGCTGGTTGAATTAGAAACAGAACAACTGATTTTAATGAGTGCAAGATTAATGCAGATGAACTTGGCTGGGGCTGTGATCCAGCTGAGGAGAGCGATTGTCTCCCCCCAGCTCCCTCCTTGCTGGGCTGTCACATCCCCAGCATCACTGGAGCAGGGGACATTCTCGTCTCAGCTCTTCACCTGCTGAGAGATGCTCATTGACCAGCCAGGTTCACTCAGGATGTTTTGCTCCTCAACCCCTGGCAGCTGCTCTGGACCCTCCCCAGTCAGGGTGCGAGGGGAGGAAGGTGAGGATGATGTGCACGGGCAGAGGAGAAACCTCCCTCTGCATGGGAAAGAGATGATTTTGGTTTTTGTTGTGTGAGGCCACCACAGCTCCAGGAATGGTTGTGATCCACACCTGTTGCCTGTCCCTCTGTGGAGAGATGTTGTTTTATTTTGTATATAAACAGCAGTTATTGATAAGAGAGAGCCCAGGACATCCCTAACCAGGCTGAGCTCTCCCTCTGCCCCACGTGAGCTCAAGGACTTGCTTTCCTACACACTTGAAATTCCATATTTGCAGAATGAGTGGTTTTATTACCAAGGAAAAATGGGAGAGGCTGAGCTGAACTAATTTAATTTGATTCTGTGGGCAACTGGCAGTTTTATATCCCTGTTTTATTTTGTTATATGTTTTAATCAGGTGGTGCTTGCAGCGATCACAGTGCTGAGGGTTTAACCTGTCTGGGGGGATTGGGCAGGAGCTGAGTGGGATAAATGATGAGGATTCTCCCAGGAAAGCAGTGGGGAACTGGGAAGGGAAAGGCTGGAGCTGCTGGTGAGGTCACCCAGTGATTTGTGTGCGGCTTTACAGGGACCTGCCTGACCCTGGCACCGTGACCGTGGAAAAGCCATGGATGGCATCAGTCCTGCTTCAGTATCCCACCCTCAGAGGGGAAGGAGAAGTGGCAGATGTATTGGTGTCCCCAAACCAAGGGTTTCCTGGTGCCTGCAGGGCCCTCTGCATCCTGTGGGCATTAAAAGAGGGGACGAAGCAGTGGGAGGGGGATGCAGAAGGAGGGGACGGGCCTGTTTAGCATCCACAGTTGTTCAGACCCTGGAGGTCCTGTGGGAAAGTCTGTGAGGGAAAAGGGGTGGCTGGGGTAGAAAGCATCTTGTCTGGATCTGAGTGCTGGCCACGTGCAGCTCTGTAGGAGCAGCAGTGTCAGGGCAGGGAGAATCCAGCTCTGAGTGCCGTGGTTCCATCTGGGCCTTTTGGAGGCCTCCTTCCCAAATATCAGCCCCATTCTGTGTCACAGCCAGGACACCCAGGGATGCCCAGGGCTGGGCATGAGGCCTGGCTCTGGTGCCTGGGGCTCCACCCTGGGTACCCCAAAAACGCCTGGGCAGGGGGGCACTGCCAGGCTCTGCCAGGGGTGCCTGGCACAATCGCCTTCAGGGTCTGCAATCGCCAAACCCACAGCTTTTCCTCGGCTCTGTCCTACCCACCCTGTCCTCCCCAGCCTGGCTGGGGTCTGTTCTGTGCTACTGACCTGGCCAGGTCAAGAGAAGTATTTTTTTTTTATTTTTTTAAAATGAAAACGGCTTTCTCCCATTTTCAGCTTGTTACAAACCGTTGTTACCTTCCCATCTGCCAGCTCAGGACAGGAGCGCTGCTTTAGTTTGGTGTCACCAAGGAGAGCTTAAATATTGTCATTAAAAAATTCCAGTCTTGCATCATCTCCTCAGACACACAGGAAGAAACCTTTGCAATTAAATCCCCTGTGCTCCAGCAGGAGGGCAGAAGTTCCTCCTTTTTTTTCCTTTTCTGTGATGATGGGATTTTAGAGCAGCAGGGGGAAAAAAGCCTGTTTGATTTTCCTCATTATGTTAAGCCTGGTTTTACTTTCTGATTGCCAAAGCATGATAAATGGAACACAGATTACCTAGAGATTTTCAAAGATTTGCTTTCAATTTGATTTTTCCTGAGCCTCATTAAGCCTGCAGGTTTTATCTACACTTTGTTCTTCCAGTGGAGTAACATTACCATATATTAATAGCCATATTTTTTTTTCCATTTGAAACTAAAACCAGATAGAGGTTTCTCATGCTTTGCTTTCAAATCCTATTTTTAAAAATATTGATCATGTGTATGTGTTGTTTTTCCTTTCCCTCTGACCCTGCTGGCACTGTAAAGGACATTCCCCAGGGAAATGTTTCCAGTCGTGGATCTCTGGGCATTGCTGGGTGAAGTTTTGTGGATTAAGAGATGCATTTTAGAAGGTATAATGTATAGATGATGAAAAAAGGAGTGGCTTTCAAGAGAAAGGCAGGCAAGAAAAATAAGATTTAAAAGCAGGAGCTGTAAAATCAGGGTATACAGAGGAGCTTAGGCAGGGTAAGGTAACCCTTGATGTGCCCAGGCGCATCTTGCAGGAGTTAATGCCATTGGAAGGGATCGTCCTCTGTGATTTTAGGAAAAATGGCCCAAAATTCATGGCTTTAGGAGAAATGGTTGAGAGCCCCCGGGCAGGGATGTGGGGATGTGGGCATGTAGGGGTGCAGGGATGTGGGGATGTAAGGACACAGGAATGCAGAGATACGGGGATGCAGGGACTCAGGGATGCAGGGACACAAGGACACAGGGATGCAGGGATACAGGGATACAGGGATACAGGGATGCAGACACAGGCATGCAGGGACACAGGGATGCAGGGATGCAGGGATGCAAGGACACAGGCACGCAGGGATTCAGGAATGCGGAGATGCGGGGATGCAGACTCAGGGATGCAGGGACACAGGG
>VXBQ01005053.1:58043-97286 GCA_013400175.1 Phainopepla nitens
AGGGACACAGGGATGCAGGGATGCAGGGACACAAGGACACAAGGACACAGGGATGCAGCGCCCGCTGCCACCAGGAGGTGGCACAGCCCGAGCGCCGATGTCGCGCCGGGTCGCGCCCCCCGCAGCCGGGATCCCCCAAGAAAGGAGCGAGGTGATTTCATCGCTTCCAGGAAAGCCAAGGAAAAGCCTCCCACAGCACAGGCAGGGGAGGACTAAAGGTGGCAAACTCTTGCCGTGGCATCAGCCACAGAGCAGGAGCAGCAAAGTGCTGCCTCCTGGATAGCAACAGCTCTTCCAGCTAAAAAGCACCTTGGAAACGTTGAAATAAACTTCTCCTGACACCAAACTCTGTTTGGTGTCACCCCAGGCTGTGGAGCTGCCCCTCGGTCGCATCCTCGGGCTCGTCACGGCTGAGGGACCAGGGGTGGGAGGAACCTGAGCAGCTGGGACAGAGGCTGGGCTTGGAAAAGTGGAGCAGCTGGATTTGCTTCCTTCTGCTCTGCCGAGCAGGAAAAAAGCACCGCTAAGATTTAAATCCCACTCAGATGTTTCAGAGCGAGGCAGTCACTCAGGGCACGGGATGAAGTTAAAACCCGTCCCCAGAACATCTCCTGGGGGTCCGAACCTTCTCCTCCCCTCCTTGCCAAAGGGAGAAGACCAAGCCCGACGTGAAGAGGTGGAGAGGCCAGCTCGCAGCCGGTGATCTCGGGGTCTCCTCCCAGCCCACCATCTCCGTGCTGGTGGGAGATGCCGGTGGAAAGCAGAGCTCCGGGGGGGTGGGTGCCTGCTCCGGGCACTTCTCCGGGCAGGAGCGGCCCATCCGCGAGCCACGGCAGCCACCTGCTGGTACCTGCTCGCCCACATCGCTGCCTGCATTGCCCAGACACGCGTCCCTGCCTGCCAAAGCACCCGCAGAGCTCTCCCCGCCCGTGTGCCAGCCCAGCACCGTCCCTGCCTGCACCCCCGGCCTCAGCCTCACGGACCAGGGCAGCTCCGGGCACGGCGAGGGTCGTGCTGCCGTGTCCAGCCCGTGGGGTGGCACTGCCCCTGGCCTCCAGCGAGTGCCCAGCCCTGCCAGAGGGTGCTGGGGGACAGGGCAACAGGGGACAAGGGGAAACACCTGACTGCAGGGAGCTCCTGTTTTATTCAGTTTTGGTTTTTAGGTTTGTTTTTTTTGTGTAAGATACCTGTTACTGACCAATCAGGTGATTGGCAAGGAAACGATGAACCAACTGGAGCTGCACACGAGCTCTGTGAAAATTGGATAAAAAGTTGTGTGAACAATAAAGTGGCTTCTGTGTAATGATTCTGGTTCGTTGTTCAGAAGCTCTGAGCTCCTGCAACGGTCCAGCAGCCAGAGGGGTGATTCTCAGGGCTCAGCAAGGCAGAGACCTGGTGTCCTCCTGCCATGGAAGGGCGAGGTGTCAGAGCCTTCCCTGGGTTGGCTCCTGATCCTCTCCAGGCACTGAGCCCCCTTTCCCAGCCACAGTCTCCTTCACAGCCTCAGGATCAGGAATTCAAATCTCCGTGAGCCAGTCTGTGCTTGAGCATCAGGCATCAATTTGTCAAAGGATAAAGGCTTTATTTATTAAAATAATAACTCTTTTTTTCTCTGTGAGGCAGAACACCTGCAGGGCTGTGTTTGTTGTGACAGGGTAACGAGTGCTGGGGCAGCAGCTGATCACAGGTACCAGTGACACTGATGATATAAATGGAATATTTCCCTCTGTGGCTCCAAGGCTCAGGGGTGAAGGGGTCTCTGCTCCACAGCCCCGTTGTGTGTCACCTCCAGGTCGTGCTCCTCTGCATCCCTGGTGAGGTCTACAAACACCTGCAAGGGGACACAGAGGAAACCACCCCGTCATTGCCAAGGACTGGCTGGTTTTGTGCTGCTCACAGGTTATTCCTTCCTTTTCCACTAGCAGTTCCCAACCTGGAGCTCCTGCATCAGCCTACCTGGTGCAGAGTGTTCAGTGACAAGCTGTACTCCTCAAGCTTGAAATTCCGTTTAGCTGCGAAGGGATGGAGGAAGCATCCTTAAAAACCAAAGCCACGTCAACAATTTGAAAGGGATTTCCTTATTTAACTGATTTTTCCTTTTACCTGCTTCTAGCTTGGAGAAAGACCTGGACAGAGGTAGTGCATCTGCCACTGGAATCTTGTAGGTGAGCAAGGAAGAAGTCCTGAAAATTAATAAAAAAATGAATTCTTCCTCTTGTGACTCAGCATTGCAGTTTGTGGGGGGGGTTTGTAGGAGAACTGTGCTCCAGGTGAATCACTGAGCAAGGTCAGGAGGAGGAAAAGAGCATCCAGCCCAAAGGCAGGCTGTGGGCAGCCCATGGCCACTCACCTTCCCTGCCGAGCTGCCTGGGGGAAGAGGTTCAGGATTTCGGTGTGCAGAGCATCGCTTTGCCCCACGTCTGTCATTTTGAGTTCCAGGCGGTAACTTGTGCCAAACTTACTTTTGAGATCCTCAAGGGAACCGATGTACCTGCAGAGGGGGGGAAAACATTCCTCAAACCATCAAAACCAGTAAATAAATCAGTGGCTTGAAGGAGCTGAGGAGTGGCTGTACATCCTCCTATTCACCAGCTCTTTACACCGTGCTACCTCCTCACAAAACTGATTGTTACACACGTGGGAGCATCCAAACCAGCATTTTCCATGAGATTAAGAATCAAAAAGGCCAAACTAACCCCCGCAACCCCCCAGACCAAGCGCCCTGCTGCGGGTGCCCACCGGAGCCGGCCGGACACCAGGATGGCCACGCGGTCACACAGCGCCGCCGCCTCCTCCAGGGACTGCGTGCAGAGGATGGCTGCCCTCTCCCTGCTCCTCATGGAGGCCTGGATCATCTTCCTGGGGATAGAGGGATCACAGTCACTTCCTGGGAATAGCACAGGAAATCTCCTGGTCTATGTCTCCCTCCCTAGAAACAACTTTTAAAAGTTATTAAAAAGCAACAACTCTTTAAAAGACTTCAGTTTTCTCGTTTAAGGATGACCCGGATGCCACTGCTGGGTTGTAATTTGTCCCATCAGAATCCCTCCAAATTTTGCACTGATGCTGTAAACGGGTGATGAAAAGCTAAAGCAAACACCAGGGCTGAGTGACTAAAGGGAGGACTTCCTACAACTTTTGCTCTTGTCTGAAGAAAGCAGAAGTTGGTGTCTTTTGTACCAAAGGCGTGGGTTCAGCTGGTGCCTACTGAGATTTTCTGGGGTGGATTAATTGACCATTATATCACAGGGCTTGCTGCCAGCTGAGTGGGGAGCTCAGCAATTTCTCCCCATCCCCTGGGCATTAGGGCAAAGGGAGAGGACAGATCTCACGGCAGGAGCTCTGCCTGCCCAAGAGCTCTGCCGTGGGCAGGGTGAGGGCGAGGTCCCTTTCCCATCTGCGCCAGGCCAGGCTGCTCACCGCATGCGGCGCTGCCCTCTGGGGTCCACGCTCACGGAGGGCTCATCCCAAAGCAGCACTGCTGGCTCTCCCAGGAGGCTCAGAGCAAATGACAGCTGGAATGGGAACAACACCAGGTCAGGGCTCCTTTATTTACCTGCTCAACTCGTGCTCCTGAATCCCCGTGAATTTTTCAAAGCCGAAGCTCTTGATTCCAAAGTACAAGAGGGACGGGGTTTTAAAGAATCCCACTTCAGGTGTTCTCAGTTAATGTTTTAATCTCTCAAAATCAGATTTCCCCAGAAATCCTGAGCCTGCCAAAGATGTTAAAGTGGCTTTCCCATCCCATTTACTGGCAGATGTAGGTGGTGGGGCATGAAGAGGTGATTGTAAATCCAATTTGTGGTTAGCACTTACTGAACACACGGTGCAGGAGAGTGGGAAAAGAGGGTGAGGAGGAGGGAGGGAATCCTGCCAGGCTGGATTCAAATGGTATTGATGAAAATGAATGATGCCAGGAACCCAATCAGCTGAAGGTTTCCTCTGCACCACGTGAGCAGGGTTTGGATAAGTAGCAAAGAAAAATCCAACACGAACCTTTCTGGCTTCTCCAGCAGATAAACTCCTTGCTGGGGTCTTGAAATGCTTCAGGAGATCCAAGGTCCTTCCTATGCTGTGGGGAATGGAAAGGGAAAAGCCCCAAATGACCATCTTGGTGTGCAACCTCTGTGGTCAGGGGTGCTGAGGAACCAGACACTGACTGACATGTTTTGGTGGATATCCATCACCCACCATCATGGGTTACTTGGTGATTCTGCTCCTAACTTGGATGGTAAATTGAGGAATTTTTGCAGAAATTCAAGGCAGGAAGTGCAGCTAATGAGAGAAGTGAGTTACTCATGCAACTGGCCATGAGCTGGGACAGGTTTGATTTTTTTTTTTCTAAATTTTCCCAGGTAAACTTGGGCTACAATCTTCATTGGCAAGAGACTGAGAACAGTATAAAATAGCAGACATCATCAGGAGAAGCCACCTCTCTAAGGTGAGAGGCACTGAAGATGCCTCTTAACCACACATGCCAGTTTTGTTAACAGAGAAACCCTTCCCCACCCTGTAAAATCCCAGAGGGATTGGGCTGGAAGGCTCCCTGCCTCTGGAGGGAGAGAGAACCAACAGATGAGATCATTTGGCTCCCTACCAGCTGATGGAAAGAGCAGCATCTTCTTCCCTCATCCCTCTGATGGCAGCGAAGGCCTCCAGGTGCTGCAGCACTGTCAGGTGTGGCCAGAGCGGGTCCTGCTGTGGGCACCAGCCCAGGGCCCCCGGGCACAGGGGGGCTCCATCCCGGCCCCTGAGCAGCACCTGCACACACACACACAGCTCTGGGGTTGTGGGGTCACTCAGTGACAGGGGGGCTGGGGGTGGGGCTGGCTTNGGGGGGCTCCATCCCGGCCCCTGAGCAGCACCTGCACACACACACACACACAGCTCTGGGGTTGTGGGGTCACTCAGTGACAGCTCCAACCCCAGCCACCCTATCTCACAGCTCATCCCATCCCACACCTGCCATGGGCAGGGCCACCTTCCACCAGCCCGCGTTGCCCCAGGCCCCACCCAGCTGGCCAAGGCAAGCAGTTGTGTGGTCAGTGAGTGGTCAGAGTGATCCTGCTCCATCTGCCTTTTCACTTTGTTTAATATTACCAACAGCCTGTCTTTTCCTAGTAATACTTTTCTATTTCCAACCTTCAGTCCCAAATCTGTAAGGGCAATGGCATTTCCCCTCCCCCAGCACATGCCATTAATCATTCTGCACGTAATTAGTGATGGATTGTTACTGGCCCAGCACTGCTCACATTCGTTTTCAATTTCCTGGTTTTGCAAGGCTGTTTATGGAGAGAGATATTTTTGGGGTTTTTTTCGATGTCAACAATTCTTACAAGGTTTGTGACATTTCACAACGGGTTTCCAATGCCAGCTGAAGATTTCCTGTTGCTCAAACTCTTAAATCTGTAACACTGACTTTGATGAACACTAGAATTTATGCTTGGCATAAATCAATACTTTCTTCTCAGTTCTGTAAATATCCAGGACACACAAATTGTACATAAACATCCATAAATCCCCTGATTGCAGGGAGAGGTTGCTGGCTTGCCTTCTCACACCCTTAATTTTTAAAAGCATCAAGGTCATCTCTGCAGCTGCTCCAAGGAGCCACCTACCTCCCCAGCAGTCACTGCTACACCTCCAGAAATCATGTTCAGAGTTGTGCTTTTCCCAGCTCCGTTGGGTCCTAACAGACCCAAGATTTCTCCTGGAACAAATATGCAACAACTGTCAATAATATTTATTGGTAATATGACTTCTCCCCTGTATTCTATGTAATGTTTAAAAGTACAGTGGGAGAAAGGGTTGTTTTATCCCCATAAACTAAATCTTTGAATGCAGGAGCCCGGAGCGTCAGGTCTCAATGCCCACAAGAAAATTCTAACAAAAATATTGCCTCCAAATGAGACCTTCCCTTTAGATTTTAGTCATTTCTATTATAGGGAGCACAGCAAAGTACTTGAACCTTTTCTAACACCAAAAGAGAGGTTTTTGACAGCAAGTTTCTTCTTTTTCTTAAAGATGGAAGTGGCTGTCCTGAATTCGTATTCCTTGCGCAGACTGTTGACAACAACCAAGTCCTGTGAAGAGACAGAGAGGGAAATAGAAGTTCTTCTCCTGCCCCATGAGACAGCTGATCTGTTCTTAACATTAAGCAGGACTTTGAAAAAGAGAAAAAAAATCTAAATTAAAAAGCCATGGACCAGAGGAAAAAGGAAGGAAAGGAAAATATGCAGAGCAGGAACAAAACCAGGGGTGCCAGCTGAAGTCCCTGCGGTGCCAGCGCGACCGTGGATGGTGAGATCCCATCAGGGGATCTGAGCACCTGAGCTAAGAAAGCAGAGGCACAGGGGAGGACGAAAATGCTGGGGAATGAGAAGCAAACCAATGCAGAGGGCCGGATTTGGGCTCACCTCCTCCTGCTGCAGCGAGGCCACCGCGCCCCGCAGCCGGTCCCGCTCCGCCTGCACTTCGGGGGGCTCCTCCCCAGGCTGCTCCTTGTTCTGCCGGGTGACTGCTCTTCCCTGCTGCATCCTGCCAGTGCAGGAGGACGAGAGATGCTCTCAGTGGGAATCACTTCCAAAAAGGTTTGTGTTTATAAGTTTTTTCCCAGGGCAGCGCCAACGAAACCCAAAATTTATTTGCCCTCGGGGAGCTCAGAGATTCAGAGCTGGAAGGATCACTGAGCTGTTCCACAGGCAGTGTTTGCTCAAATATTTATTCCTGGGGAGGAAAAGCTAAACTTCACTGGCATGGCTGAGGAAATAAAGGCCAGTTTTAGCTTTTCCTTCATCTTTAATTATTGACTGGTTCCCTGCCCCACGCATGCCAATCATCTGTTCAAGGAGAATTAAAATAGATGGGGCAGGTTTGCAAAGCAACCTGGGCATTTAGTTCTCACACTTGGTAATGTTTGATAATTAAATACTTCTCATAAGTGTTCTCCCATGTGACTCAGGTGGTTGGTGACAGTTAAGCAGAGAGCACTTAGACAACCCTGACCTGATGAAGATTTAGGAAAGTCTCCACCCTATTTGGAGCAATACAGACACCTTTGAAAGGTGTTGAAATTCTTCTGTTTCAGTTTGGAACTATAATTTAGCCCCCTGTAGGGAAAGGTCCTGAAATCTCAGCTATGAACCTTAAAAGAAAGCTGAAATCACAATTTTTATCCTCTCAAGCACATAGAAAACATTAAAAATACTAGCTTTATCCACATAAATTTTTCACAAGCCATGCTTTTGCCTCCTGCTGTCAGTTATCCCACCCTGCAGACTGGGATAACTGTGGCTCACAAGGAATCTCCGGGACACACCTGAAGATGGGATCAAATCCTGGGACTGCTTCTCCATATCTCATCTCCAAGAAGCGCAGGAGGAAAGCGAAAATCACACAGTGGATGTACGGCTGGAAAAGAGACATTAATGAGGTTTGTGCGGGGACAAGGTAACAACACACCCCGTTAATTTTAATTATAAAGGGATGCAGTAACCTATCTCATTAATTTCAGCTGTTGCAAAGGTCTGCAGGGGGAAGGAGCTAAACTGATGCTTTGCAGACATTCCTCTCTGATATGCAGATTATTTGCAAAAGCCTGGTTTTCTTACAGCAGCTCTAGCCCAGATAATCCACCTGCACCCCAGCAGACATCCCATGGGATGGGAGATCATCTCATCCTTTTGAGGAAGCAGCATTGGGATGATTTATTAATAATATCTCTGCCTTCCACATGAGCCCCACATAATCCCCTGCCCCATTTTTGCAGCCTCCAAGGACCACATGAGGCACAAGCCCAGGGTTATTTGGAATTTGCCTCCCCTGCCAACACTTAATGGGAAATTTTGACTGCAAAACCCGTATTTTCTTTATGGGGGGAGTTTACAAGCCCAGTATAAGCCCACTGCATCAGTGACAGCCATCCCTGCCCAAGCAACCACCTCCAGGTCCCTCCTTACTGCAAAGACAGTCAGGTAGATGTAATTCCACGTCTCGAAAATCATGTAATCGTTATACATGAGGAAATTCTGGAAGAAAAGGAGATCAGTCAATTAGAAAATTCCTCAGCACGGTGCATCTCAGGGCAGGGGCAGAGCAAGGGCAGGTAGGGGTGTTCAGCTTTTCTTCAGGGTGGGATAAAGGAGCGTTGATCTGCCTTTTTTTTTCTTTGGTTCTTACTGCCTCAGGGGGTTCTGGCTTCCTTGGCTGTAGTAATTCAGAGGCCCCAAATCAGTCAGGTCAACCTTTTCTACCAGTGCTTCTCTCTTCCCAGTTTTTTTGCCTTCTCCCAGCTCACTTCCTCCTTCCTGGTTTTCCCACTCCACCACTTTCCCCTCCCATGCCACCCTTGCTGCCAAAATGCAGCCACTGCAATAGCTCTTGGGGACTAAACAAACCAAAAATATCCCAATCAAACAAAGGATTAACAAGTCAAATCTTGGCCTCTTCTCTCACTCAACAGCCTGGAACTTCTTTTTTCCTGTTTTCTTTTCCCATTCTCTACTTTTGACTGGGAATTTGGGAAGTGCCTCTTGCTTTGCCAGTTTGTACCATGAGGATAATTATTGAATTTAGTAGGATGTGTTTTGCTTACTAGTCCAGAAAACATGATCCAGCCCACAGGAGGAAACACAGGAACCAGCATACAGATGTAGTAAGTTACTTCATGATGGTCACCGTTCATAAAAGCAGCATAATTCACCTGGAATAAAACAGAAAAACTAGTTCCAATATTAATGTGCTGCTAAAACAAAACCAGGTTATTTGTCAGTGATTCAGGTTATTCTGCGGAATATCGATGCGAAATGAAATTTATTGATGTAAATTTGAAATAAAGCCCCAAGTGGCAAGCTGTGTCAATCAAACATTTCAGAGTGAAGATGCTGCTCACTCACCAAAATGAAGGTCAAAGACCAAATGTAACGATTGCTCCGCCCCGTGCGAAATGTGAAGGCCATTAAGTAAACGAAGAGGACGAGAGAGATTCCATAACCAAAGATGCAAATGAGCTGGAGAGAGAGAGAGAGAGAGACATCAGTGACAAGGAGGGGCCTGTGGATTTATGAAAACCTGCCCAGAGAAGCCCATTGCAAATGAACTCTAAAGCCAAATCCTGCTAGGGAATGACCCAGAGCTCACCAGGGTCAGCACAGCGTTGGCCTCCAAGGGACAGCTGCGGGTGAAGAGCATCAGGAGCCCAAACATGAGGCACATGAGGCTCCAGAAGAGGGGGATGTCCACCAGAGCCTGCCCACACCAGTAGGCTGAGGGGAAGAGCCCTGCCAGCCGCAGCTGGGAGCGAGCCTGGAGCTGCAAAAGCGACAAAAACGAGAAAAGGAAAGTCTAAAACATCATTCCTGCTCCTTCTCTGTTCCCTTGCTCCTCCCTTCCTCTCCTTTACAAGCACTTCCAATTCTTAGCTCAACCATTGTTTAAAACCATGTCATTCCTAAAAGGAAAAAAAATTACATCCTTTCAATCTCAAAAGCTTTATTCATTTATATTTATATTTTTATGCAAATTTTATATCCAAATTATTGTGAGCCCCAGCTGGTTCCCTGGGATGCAGAGAAGTGCACTTTGGTACCAATCTGACTGATTTTCTTCTATCAACCTACCTAGAAATCAAAGAATCACTGAATGATTTGAGTTGGAAGGGACCTTAAAGATCATCCCTGCCACAAGCAGGGACACCTTCCCCTGTCCCAGGCTGCTCCAAGCCCTGTCCAGCCTGGCCTGGGACATTTCCAGGGATCCAGGGGCAGCCACAGCTGCTCTGGGCACCCTGTGCCAGGGCCTCACCAGGTATTTTGCATCACATTCACTCCTTGTGTACGGCCACCAGCAGCTCGTGCTCTTTACCTTGTAATCCTCCACGTTGCTCATGGCAAAGAGAGGAGGCAAACCAGCACTCAGAACCAGCAGGTAGGTGAATAAGCCGAAAAAAATGTAGTTCTTTAGCTCTGCGTTTTCTGCCTGTGGGGAGAAATTCAATCATTCATAACTGATGCTGCCCAGGGAAAAAATCTGGCTGGCTCGATGCTAATGGGAAGGTTGAACATAAAAGTGAGCAAGAGGAGCACTAAGGGTAAGTCAGTTGTGTTTAAGAATAGAAAACCAGGCAAAAAGAACAAAATAATGATATTTAGCATCCTAGAATTTGCAGAAAGAATTTGGATTTCTGTAAATTGTTGAGGATGGAGACCAACTTTTTGCTGCTGAGGAAAGGTGGGGTCTGCAAAGATCACTGCTGTATTCCCACCATATTCATCAGCATGGCCTGCTTGGAAAGGACCTTAAAGATCATCTCATTCCACCCCCTGACGTGGGCAGGGACACTTCCCACTGTCCCAGGGTGCTCTAAGCTCTGTCCAGCCTGGCCTTGGGCACTGCCAGGGATCCAGGGGCAGCCCCAGCTGCTCTGGGCACCTGTGCCAGGGCCTCACACCCTCCCAGGGAAGGATTTCCTCCTCATATCCAACCTAAACCAATCTGGCTCAGTGGGAAGCCATTCCCCTTTGTCCCGTCACTCCAGGCCCCTGTAAACAGCCTCTCTCCATCTTTCCATCAGAGACTGGGAGGCCACAATTAGATCACCCTGAAACTTCTCAATATTCAGAACAATCCCAGCTCTCTCCAAACACCGCAAACGCGAATCTCTCACGGCACCGAAACCCCGCAGAACCCTGGGACGCTGCAGGACAGACCATCACTGAACAGCCCCAGGGGCCAGCAGCAGTGGCAGCACTGCCCTCACAGCCCTTGGAAGCTGCTCCCCAGGCGGGTTCCTGAGCTGTGCCCTCCTCGTCCCTGCAGATGTCCCAGCCCCTTCTGGCCTCACCGTGTAGAAGAGCTCGCTCCAGACGCGGAAGCGCGCGGTGGAGTTGAGGAGCCTCAGGAAGGTGTTGCTGAGGACGTTCATCAGCATGGGGAAGCAGTTGATGGGCTCTGGGCTGCACATGACCGTGAACTGGTGGCTCTGGAGATGTCAAAACAAAAGGCCTTCATGTCCCTGAGAGCTGTGAGCAGCGCTACTGAAACTGCTCGTTACGCCAAAAAAAAAAAAAAAATATTCTCCCTTTTCTGGCGTCTTTATTTCTCTCATTTAAACACTTCTCGGAAAATCTTGCTGATGTACAGGATGGAAGAAGGAAAAAATATCCCTCACCTTGCCTTCCAGGGATATTTTTATAGCTCCATTATAATCTGGAAGGCTTGTGATGTTTTCCTCCAGAGATATTTCTGGGATTATGTTTTGAGTCTTCAAAGCAGCAATGAAATCCTCAATTTCTGATCCTGAAATCAAGTCAAGGACAGAAATTAGAGTCATTAGAGGGGTTTTTTTCCTTTAAATAGCAACAGTTTCATTTAAACTTTGCAAGTTCCTACTTGCAAAGCAGAGGTATGTTAAAAACCAAAAATATTGAGATTCTAAGCAAACACATATTTCCTATATCTTTTTACCTTTTTATTTAGGGTGGTTAAACAAAATCCATGTTTCAAACTTAGTTTATTTATTGCTTTTTCTTTTTTAAACTTGCCTGCATTACTCTTACATATCTATATCATCACTAGAACTGCATTTGCTGTTGCTGAAAAGAAAACACCTCCCAATACACATTCCTTTATATATCTGTGGCATTTGCAAGGTTGCTCTGTCAATTGTAAAAAAATTCACATTGATGCAGAAAGTGAGTTCCCCTCACATGCTGTTCCTCACCTGTATCATTGAAGATGAGGAGGTTTGTAGACCTATTTTGAATTTTCTCTTTTGTGGAAAGAAAATATGGGCTAGATGTGATTTCCCAGCTGCTGGAGTTGTGCCACAGATGAAACAGCATTAGAACCATCAGTGGTGGAAGGATAAATGTTCCAAATAACAGCAAGCTAGATGGAAAAACACACCCTAAGTGAGGCCAGGGGAAATCCACCAGTAAGTAATTGTGTGATTTATGGGGAATTTGAAACTTAGGCAAGCCAGAGTTCTCCCACTAAGTCCAGACTGCCCCTATTTTTGCAGCTTTGAAACATTTCCCACCTAATTCTCTGCTTCCCACCATCTCCAGCAGTTTTTAAGCCTTCCCTTGGGCACTCCAGGGTGGGTGGGAGCTTCTGTACTTACATGCCCCTGAGGAATTTTCCTTCGCGCTTCAGCCTCAGCAGGCGAATCCTCAGCACAGCACACACTTGCTGCCTCCAGAGCATCATCCCCCTCATGGCCAGGATCCCCTGCTTGGAGAACCCAGGGAAGTTCTGCTCCCTCTCCTCGAGGTCTCCATCTCCTGAGTGTTCACCAGGAGAAATGCCATTACCCTCCAAGAGCCTTCAGAGGACACCTCTGAATCCCAAATAATCATCAAGGATCTTCTGCTCTGAACAGAGGATCAGCTTTGATTTTGTTTTTATTATTATTTAATTTTTTTTCTATTTTTTTTAGACAGAAAAGTAAGAAAGGCAGGGAAAAGGGGACATAATTCATCCAGAATGGAATTTATATTAGTGAATTCAGACTGGCTGGTGTGGCAACACATCCAAGACCTTCACTGGCCTTGGGAAGTGCCTTCTGCAAACTTTATCCCTTCCCACCTCCTGGTTTGGGCTGTACAACCCTCCAAAGGTAAATTCCCTTCCAACAGGAGCCTTAATTCTTGTGCTTGAAAGCCTTTGGGAAGCCAAGACAGAATCATTTGGGCTTCTCCAAGATGATATTCCTCACTGAAGGCAAGTGGGACACAGCTGACACTCTAGGCCTATCAATATTCACATTTAGCAGAAATTAATTAGATATTCAATTAAAACAAGTGTTTAGATGGAACTTTAGGGATACCACGCTTGCAAAAAGGCAGTCAGGGCTTTACCTTCGGGATGGATGGCTTCCTCACCCTGCAGCTTCAGAAAAACATCTTCCAGGGTTGTCCTGGTGACCTCGCAGTTCCCAACCCCCTGCAGGAGGCTGCTCTCGAGGTGGCTGAACAGATCTGCACGGGAGGAACAGCCAGAGTCAGCCCAGGCACCAGGGCTGGTGCTGAGCACAGGCTCAGCCAATTAACACTGGGTGTTCCAGCACTATCATTCATCCCCCTGACCTAAAAGCCATCACAAATTTATTGTGTGTTTCAGAGGTGACTAGTGGAAAATTCAGGGGTTTTGGTTTCCATGGACCATCCTGAAAACAGAAGAGGGTCAGTGGATTTTAGTTTGTAGATTAGTTGGTGGATTTTCCTTTTTTCATCTTCATTATTAATTTCAGCATGTGCACTGAAGGCTTTCTGTAAAACTGGTATTTATGCAGCTTCCTAACATCACAAACCATGGACCAAGGGATATAAATATAATTACTCCCTTCCCAGTAACATTGATTTCTGCTTTTCCCTTTAAAACCTTAGCACAGGGACAGCTTTCTTACCTGGGAAGCTGTCAGCATTTTCCTGAGGCAGCCTAAAACACAGCTCATCCCTCTTCTGCTCCTTGAGCACAGCATCAGGGATATACTGTCTGACCACGGACGACACCAGCTCTGGGTCACACAGGTCATTTATGTGCATCCTGTTAAAAAAAACCCAAACATTGTTATAATGCTAAATAAGATAAAAAAATAATGTGTACATCATCTGGTTGGAGTACAAAGCCAGTGGTGATTCTTCCATAGGGAAACCTCCAAAACTGGGTAGAATTCAGTGGGAATTTTTACAGCCACCTGCAGTGGCCCTGTTTTTGCTATGCATGCCCAAAATGGTTGAGATTAAGAATTATGATCCTGGACAATGCTGCTCAACCAAGAACTCGGGAATCTAAGAATAACAACTTTGCATCAAAGCCATTGTATGTCACTCTGGCACCACAGATCACCTCACTCTGATCCCCTTTCAAAGGCTGCAAAGGAGGTTGCAAAGTCATTTTAGCTGCGTGCTCAGAGCTTTCAGGGTTGGGTTCCAAAGAAAGGCAGCTTGTTGTCCAAAGCAGGGAAATTTTGGCAGCCTTAAAGGTCTTCTAAAATGAATTGTCAGGATTCCTATTACTGTCTACATAAACTCTACAAATAAAACCCCAGATTCTACAAGAAAATACTCATGAGAACGAGAAGCTTTTCCCAAAAAGAATGATGATCAAAACAAAAGGTTTTACCTTAAGTGATAGCCAATTCCCCACTTTCTCTTCAAGTAGAGAGATGAGCCAACACTCTGTAATCTCCCACAGGAGAGGAAAGCTTTCCGATCTAAGGAGGAGGGAATACAAAGGATTAGGGGGATTTACAAGAGTGCAGCAGACTGACCTCACTCTGCTCCTTCTGAACTCAGCAGACATTTTAATAATAAATTGAGAGGAGCAAAACCAGGCCAGTCCTGAAGGCTTTTTTTTAAAAAAATTTTTAAACCAATGCCTTTCTCCTCAACATCACGGTTAATTCTTTTAGCTCTGCATTCTTGTGGGCTTGTGGAGAACTTCCCAGGCAGCACAGGAATAACACAGAAATGGGAATAGTGGCAAGTGACATCCAGGAAAATAAACCGAGTTTTACTGACAGAGAGACAAATCCGGATAATGTGGAAGTGCTTTATCCTGAAGAAGACTGCTTTGTCCTGGAGAGGAGCACGAGCAAAGCAGCGGAGGGACACAACAGCCAGTTAACTGTCAGACAAAACACGTCCAGGGAGAACCAGCTGTGCCCCAGCGGGACCCACGGGGGGCTGTGCCCTGCCAACCCCTCGTTCACACCCCCAGAAGGTGCCAGTGTGGGCTCACCAGCCTGAGCATCGGCCTCCTCCATGGCCTGGGTGCTGAAGAGCGTGACGCGCCCGGCGCGGCGCTCCCGCAGCACGCTCCAGACGTGGTGCCTGGAGCAGGGGTCCAGCCCCGCCGTGGGCTCGTCCAGGAGCAGGACCTGCAAAGGCCAACGAGATCAGAGCTCCCCACGCCCCAGCTGTGCCCACGTGGCTCAGCTCCACGCCGGCATCATTTTGTTTTGTGCCTTTGGTGGTCTCACTCGGAGAACAGAGTGCATCCTCAAGTACCGCGCATTTTTATCGCTCTGCCTCCTGCTGCAGTATTATCACCCTCCTAATTAAAAATGTGGTTGAACCAGATTCCCCAATCCTTCCAATAAGTGAGCTAGGAGCCTGGAATGGCAGGGGGAAATCACAACAGCCTCTGTGCCAAGTCAAAACGCAAAGCAGCGTCCCAAAACAATACATGTGTGCATTAACACAACTGGTCCCTACCTGGGGATTCCCTAAAATTGCAATTCCAAGAGACAGTTTTCGTTTTTGTCCCCCACTCAGGGCATCAGCAGAAACATTCTGAACTTCAGTGAGGTCCATCATGACGAGAACTTTCTGCACCTTGGGAACACACCAAGACAAGAGTCACACTTCCAAAGCACTGGGCACGTCTGAATTCCCAAATGGCTACAAACATCACAGCCTCAGGATTTCGAACTTACCTACTCCTAATGGCTTTGCTTGGAGATAAATAAGACACATCTGAGTTTTAACTCATGACATGAGGATAAGAAAGAATTGGAAAACCTCTTTGCCACTAGATTAGGTTTGTTCTACCTAATCCTTGTTCTACCTTTCCACAGAACAAGATGCAGGTGATCATCTTTCATAAATAAAGCACAAAGTGTCCAAGATGCCATAAAAGAGAAGTCAGAGGCTGAGCAGCACATACCAACCTCTTCATCTACTTCCTTCCACTGAATCCCCTTGACGTGAGCAAAAATTCTCAGGTTTTCCTTCACCGTTAAGGCTTCAAAATGCAAATTAATTTGGGGGCAAATCCCAACCCTTTCCTGCATTCCTTCCATATTCCACATTTCAGAAGCATTGTAGTTGTAGATCATTGCAGAACCTGGACAGGGGGTGAATGCAACATTTGACATTAATTACAGCACCATTAATTAACACACCAAGTGTTACATCAAAAATTCAAAAAACAAAAAAGCAAAATAACTGGATAGCCCAAAGATTTAATACCTTTCAAAAATATTTCAGAGCACCAAAACCCTCCCTTAAAAATAAAAACATATTTCCTACAGGCATGCAGCTCATGGAAAGCACCAGGTCATCCAGATGGACAAATGACCACGGTGCCCACATGAGGGATCCATCATCCCTGGAGCTTGTGCTGAAGGAGAAATCTGCACTGACAACAGCCCAGCACGAATGACTGAGGGAAAACCTGGGAGGTTTTTTTCATATTTCCCCCTTACACTTGAAAAAAATCGAACAGTTCCTCCTCCTCAGCATCCAGGCCCATCATCTTACCTGCTGAAGGCTTGGAAAAGCCACTGAGCACACTCAGCAGAGCAGTTTTCCCAGATCCACTGGGACCCAGCAGTGCAGTGACCTGGCCTTCATATATATCTAAGGACAAACCTGGAATAAAAACAGGAGTTTTTGGATGGAGGTGTGTGGGAAGTAGATTTGGACCTGCAGCTGTTGCCACAGGTGACAGAAGTGACATTTCTTCAGAGGCTGAGAGGCAAAACCACATCCAAAAGCACAGGTTGGGTCTTCAAGAGTTAGGCCTAAGCTTAGTAAAGAATGTCTTGACTGAATTGAGGGAATAAATGTATTAGCTTCAGTATTTAAAGAATTTTGACTTCACTTTTATATGAGATTCATAACATTTTATTTTAGTGTGGCCCAAGAAGAGCCCTCAGGAAGAGAAGAGCTACAGCTTTTCCAAGATGTGAGATTTTGACTTATTTCATAGCAGCCAGACTTTGCTACCTCATTTTCTTTTTTAAGAAATACTTTGTCTTTCTCTGGGTTCAAGTTGTATTTGTTTGGTTTTTCCACTCAATGTAGACCTTTGAGGCCATATTGATATTTTTATATTTTTGTATTTTTCATTTTTGATATTTTCACTTGGAGTTCTTGTTAAACAAAGGCACTTAACAAATACCCCATGACTTTAGTATGACTGTTAAATATTTGCATTGGCAAATGCTTGGAGAACACAGCACGGGCAGGGACAGCAGATTTAGCCACAAAATCCCAAGTTTGCCCAAAATAGTTTACATTTTGAAAGGGAGATTTGAGAGGGGATTTCTGGAGTGGTTCATCACTGCAAAACCACAGCTTTTAGGGAGACTTCTGCTGCTGCAAAAAATAATAGTGATTTTCCTGGAGGGAACAGGAAGATAACAACCTGGTACATATTTGCCAGTAATTTACTCCAGCAGAAATAACCATTGCACAACATAATTTAACAGGCCCAGAGGCAGAATTCAGTACAGCCAGTACATTCCAAAACACTTTGGGTTCTTATCTAGTGAAAAATGAATAAAAGAATTACAAAGCCTCTCCTTACCCTTCAAAGCTTCGGTGCTCTTGTTGTTCTTCTTGTATATTTTTTTAATATTGTTTAGTCTAAAGAAAAGTAAGCAAGCCATTACTTATTGAATCACAATTTGGGGCTCTTTCCTCTGCCTCAAATTAAACTTTGAAGACTTTTGGGGGAATATTTCCCAACCTCCTCCCCAAATTGTTCCTGCAGAAGGAATCACTTGATGTAATTCATTTCTGGTACCTTTAAAGCTGGATTAGGTCCTGTTCTCTTCTAAAAGCTGTTCAAAAGGTTTCAAAGATAAACTCGAGGAACATTTAGTGAGTGAAGGAGGAGGCTCTAGGGAATAACATGTGGATATTTAACGGAGAGTGATGACCTAGCTGTTATTTTGGCAGATTTCTGTTTGCTTTCTGGTAACAACCAGCGGGCAGCACCAGCCACGAGGAGCCCTGCAAGGATGGACAGTGCAGCATTTTCTGCAGCACACTCTGATGATGGGGAAGGGGAAGTGCAGGGCAGGGAGCTGGAGGATGCCCCACATCCCGTAAGTGTCCAAATCCAGCTCTGGAGCGGGATGAAACACTGAACAACGCCTGCCTTTGACACATCTGCATGAATCTCACCCATAAGGCCAGCTGCCAGCCTCACACCCACCAGGGCAGCGTGGCTGTGCTCTCCAGAGCCAAACAACCCATGCAGAGCTGCATTTCTCATGCCAGAAGGATTCCTTACCTGATGGCCTCCTTGCCATCGAAGCCCGGCGGCATGGGCTCGGTGTCACAGCCCAGGACGGGGTCGTGGCTGCTGCCAGCTGCCACCCCCACGTGCCCACTGCTGCCCCCGAGCCAGTAGGAGGGCCTCAGGAAGAAGGCAGGAGGATGTGGGACCCCGTACTTGCCTGAAGCAGAGGCAGAGAAGGTGAAGTATCAACCCCAACACCTCCGTCCCTCCGCCCTGATAAAGACCCAGCCCAGCCACCGCCCCCCGGCAGCTGCAGAACGTGAACGTCCATCAGAGTGAAAGAATTGATAAACTCTGCCATTCCAGCTGCCCATGTCTGTAAATGCAGGTGGGGAATAATCACAGCCAAGACCCCATTTTCAACCTCTTTGGTTCCAAAAAAATCAGATCAATCCTACAACACCCTTCCAACCCCAGTGGTCGGGGCTGTGGGAGCAGGATCTCAGTGCCTCACTGCAGGGTTGCAGTTTTCTCTCTCCCCACCACCCCTTTGGTAACTTTCTCCTTGCAAAGCAGTGAATTACAGAAGAAAAAGCAATCAAGTTTGCGTTTTTCCCCTGACATTTTCACTCACCGGGCAAAACCTTATCGAAGTAGATGGCCAGCAGGAAATACAAGACGCTGTCAAAGCTCAGGATGAGGTACAGGTTATAAAAAGGGTACAACTCTGGGGTAAATGCTGGTCCATATTTTTCTAGTTTTACCATCTAGGGGAGGAAAAAAAAAAAGCACAATTCAGATGCAACATTTCCTTCAGGAAGAAATACTTTGTGCGAGCTACTGCTGTGTCATCACAGCCATTTTCACTAAAAACCCAATTCACTCGTGACCACAACGCTGTTTCTAAGGAGGCAAAGGGTTTATTCTGACCACAGGCACCAGAAATGCCTCAGTAAGCTGAATTTCAAACCATGCAGAAGTTTCAGAGTGATACATGTGCTGCTTGCAAAGGCAGCACTTCCAGCTCTCACAGCTCCTGCACCTCTGGGTACTCACCATCCCACTGCTCATTTTAGAGAGATTTAAATTTGCTGCAGTAAAATTCGTGATGCAGTTGAGTGTCCAACCATCTTTGCCACGATTTAGCACAGATTTTTTTGAGGCAAGTTTTCTTTTTAAAAGCAGAGAGGGGGTGACTGGGTTGCTCTGGCGATGCAAATTGTGGATTTTGCTGCTCTCTGGCAGAATTTTGGGGGCTGAGATTTTATTTCTTTTATTCTGGACATACCGTTGCAAGGCCAGCTGTGAAGGCAAAAGGACTGAAGAGGTTCAAAGTCCATTCCAAAGCCCGTGGCAGTTTTTCAAACAACGTCAAAAAGCCCAGAGCCCCAAAGAGGATGTGAAGGAGAAATCCCACAAAGCTGGAAATATTTGGCTGCTTTAGCAACGAGCTGAGCAGGAAAGTGAAGTGAATCTGCAGCACAGAAAACCAGTAGTTAGCAGGATGCACTTCTGCTGCAATAAAAAAAAAATACCAACATGAAAATAGGAGCAAAATTAGGGACCCATCTGGGTTTCAATTGTTCCCTCCAGGCTTTGTTTAGCAGACATCTCTGAGATTCAGGGCAGGTTTTTAGGGACACACAAAACATTCCCAGACTCATTTTAACACCTCTCTTTACTCTGATTTCAAGTCAGAATCTCCCAAAATGTAACGAGAGTGGTATAAAAGCCTACAGATAATTACAATAAATTACAGTATTTTTGTTGCTTTCTCATGTAATACCGGCCCTAAAAACCTGCAGTCTTTCAGATATTTTAATTAGGTAATGAAAAAAAAGAATGCAGAAGCAGACTTACAGATGCCATGCCATAAAAGAAATAAAAAAAATACACTTCCAAAAAGCTGTTGTGATTAAAAACTTCACTCAGGGTGACCCAGGTCAGCAGGCTGGCTGTGATGGAGATGTATACAATGTACAGCAAACTCCAGGATAACCTGCAAAGGAAAGCACAGCTATTTCTGTCCCCGAGCATGACAACACTTGCTATGACATAGCCAATACAAGGCACAGTGGTTTTAATTCAAATATTTAATATTTTCATCTGTTTACAGTTTCCAGACTGGACAGGTGCAAAGATCAGAGAGTCCCAGGAAGGGTCAGGTGGGAAGGGACACAGAGGATGGCTGTCTCTGCTCAAAAAGGGCCCTCCCAGAGCACAGGGCACAGAAATGTGTCCAGGTGGGTCTGGAATATCTCCAGTGAGGGACACTCCACACCCTCCCTGGGCAGCCTGTTCAGTGCTTGGTTACTGCTCAGGAAAAAGGTTCTCCTTCAAATTCAGGCCTTGCATGTGCCCAGATCTCTGCAGATGCCATGAGGGCAGCAAAGGGACTCAGAGAATCTGCAGCCAGGACCTTTCATCCCTGTGCTTTTCCTGATGATGTGAAATATTCACACCCAGATGGATCAGGAAGCCTGTTTGGACAGACCCTGTGTCCCTCCTCTGCTTCAGCATTTAGGGGTTTCTCCAGAATTTGTTGTTTCTTTGCTTTTTCTGTGTGTTCCACCCATTTTCTGGAGGCACACAACCCCTGCACACCCAGAACCCTGCTGCACACAGCCCTGCTCCAGGAGGAGGGCTCCTCCTCTTTTCTAGGGGGAAGAAGAGCAACAAAACAACCCCAAAAAAAAAACCAAACCTGCCTCAGAGCAACAGGCTTGGAAACAGAGCAAAGAGAACCTCAGAATGGTTTAGGCACCTCAAAGATCCCCCAATTCTACCCCTGCCCCTTCCTCCCACCAGACCAGGTTGCTCCAGACACTTGATAAAACAATCCCTGTCATTACACATTCATTTGTGAGACTCACCAGAAGGAAATGTCTTGCAGACCCATTGCCCTCATCAATATCTTCAGCTTCTTCTTCTCCTTGAGAACTTTCATTGATAAAAAGTGCATGTATGGGCAGTAGCTCAGTATGGCACAGATAATGAACCAAAGGTAATCCAGTTTAAACAGAGGTTTCATCACGGTTTTCAGGTGAATTCCAGTAATTGACTTCATTTCTTTCCACACAGAGTGGTTGGTTTTCATCTAGAGGAAAGAAATCAGTCATTCCTTTCATTTTTGCAATGAAATAGCCAACATCAGAACAACCAGAGGGTTACAAGCATCAAAACTCTCAGTTTGTCAATAATAAGGTTATGTTTATAAGCAAATAACCAGTATTTAGGATCTTTTTGTGTTGAGTGGCAATAAACACTATGAAATCCTTGTTCCATTCACTGCCTCAAGCCATGAGAACGATCTGCCATTCCTTTAAATTTTGAATTACACTAAAGTATTTAAGAAGTTGATGACCACAGAAAATCAGAGCATCACAGAATCCCAGAATGGTTTGGGTTGGAAAGGACCTTAAAGACCCCTTTGTTCCACCCCCTACCGTGGGCAGGGACCCCTCCCACTGCCCCAAGCCCTGTTCAGCTTGGCCTTAGACAATTTTAGGGATGGCAAAAATGAACTGGCTTGGTGGTTTTCTTGGTGTTCGGGTTTTTCCCCCCCTCTATTTTTGGCTTAATCAGTTTGGGTTTGAAGTTTACCCAGCAAATTCCATCATGACCACACTTACTTCAATGACTGCTGCATCAATGCTGGACTGCACTGAGAGGAAGCCCCCGTACCAGTAGAGAGGAACTTTGCAGTGCCTTGCTGAAAAATCCCAGCAGGTTTCTGTTGGGGAAACAAAATTTTTTGAAAGAATTAATCAATATTAATCAATACATTTCCACATGCATGTGTGTATAAATACTTGTGCATGAGATGTGGGGTTGAAAATGAGTTTTACCCAAGTGTGAGGAAATCAAGATTGGGGTTTACTCAATCCTTTATCAAGGATTTTACTCGAGCCTTTTATCTTTTAATGTGTTAATTCTCTGGCCAGGGATATTAATGCACACACAATTCTCATTTTCCAGGCACGATTTGATGTGTTAAGGTACAAAAGGGAGAGAGGCAAAAAGGCACTGGCTGATCTCTGAGCTCCCTTCCACCCCAAACCATTTTGGGATTCTCTGATTCTCTGCCTGTGGATGACATTTATGTTCTTACAACTTTTTTCTCTGATATTTTTTTCCTTTTACAGACACAAACCCTCAAATTTTAGCTCATGTATTTCTTGAGCCATTTGGCACATGCAGCCTCCATCCCCTTGGGGTGGCACAGCAGCACAGAAATCCAGCTAAACAGTTTTTAAAACAAAATCAAAGCCGGGGGTTTCATTTATTTTGTTACCGATGTGCTCAAAGCCTTCGTTTGGAAACACTGCACTGCCCACTTGAAATCTGAGAGTGTAGGAGAAGTCATCCTTAAAAACAACACCAATCGTTTTCTCCTCCAAAATTCCTTTTTCTTCCATTTTCTCCTCATTTTCCACCTCTTCTATTATTACACCTGCCGTTAGAATAGACAAATAATAGGAATTTAAAAAATAATAATAAAACCAGCACAGATGAAACTCTGATTATTCACGCCACAATGAAAATGGCCATCACCACCATTTTACCCCTCCAAAATCACGTGGGACAAACGCTCTTGTCCCTCCCTGCCACGAGGCCCACTCCAGACACTGCAGGAACACGGATTTAAGAGCTTTTACCCCTCAGAGGCGAGCTGGAAGCCACTTTTGCCATGATTCTCCTGGTGGTGTTGGTTGCAGGGGTGTACATGAGCGTGACCCCCGAGGCGTTGAAGGCTGGGTCGTCCAGGCTCCCCAGGAATTTGTAGGGGAACTCCTGGGTGGGGTAGTACATGATCAGACCCGCTGAGTCGTGCAGGATGTAGAGGAAAACCAGCGATGCCACCCATTCCTGAGGGAGAGGAAGGAAGGAAATGCAGAGGTGAGGGGCAGCCCAGGGAATTGCTGGTGTGTGGGGGTGCCTTAGGGTTTAGCTTTTCTGTTTCTCAGCTCAGTACTGCTTTAGAGTAGAGCTCTGAAACTCCACAGCCTGTCAGCTGCTGTTCTCCTGTTTATTCAGACACAACAGTTCCTCTCCAGGCTGGGAATCAAGGACACCTCACTGCCTCAGGCCTCCAGAGATGTAACCAACAGTGAATTTGGGGGAAAACTTGGGGTAAATGACTTCATTACCTGAAGCTGTAATTGGAGGATTAACCCCTGATATGTGAATGGACCAAACTTATAAAAGTATGAAAAACTCGTGACCCATCGTGCATCTTGGGTGGAGCCCCTCAGAGGCTTCTGAGTGCCCAAGGTGCACCTATTGAAGGTCTTCAATGAATACCCACTTTTATTCCCTTAATTCTGCCAGCCTCTGTTTTAGGTCACTTTTATTCCCTTAATTCTGCCAGCCTCTGTTTTAGGGAGCCCCTCCAAGGTATCAGGGAGGCTCACAGAGCCCTTTCTCACCCAGCCCTGATCCCACTGCCCAGCCCAGCTCCTCCAGCCTTTCCCCTGAGCACGAGGGAGAGCTGTTGCACAGGTGTGATGGTTTTAAAATCCCAGCAAGGTTTCAGATGGAAAACATGTTTTCTTAGTCCCAGAGCCAGCGAGGCCTGTGGATAATTTGACACTGCAGCCATGAATTGGACATTGTGTTCCTCTGGACAGGGCAGGATCAACAAGCAAAAGCGAGCAGCCAGCTTTGTCACGAGGCAGATTTGTAGTGTCACAGGAAGAAGGAACTGCTGACATTTCCCAGGGAGCCACAGCTGAGCCTTCTCACATCCCCTCACACAAAAACAATGCAACGTGAAAATACTTTGTAGTAGAAATCCTGATTTCCCTTTGGAAGAACCAACACTTGCCTGAAAACTTTTTGACTTCATCCTCCACACCAGAAGAATGTTTTTCCACAGGAGAGCACAGGTTTGCTGAAATATTTTTGAGGCTTTCTTGGATACCCCCTGCATTTTTCCAGCTAAGATGAGAAAGAAAATGACATAATTTAGAATAAAACAGGTCACTGGGAGTTAAATAGCACTTCAGAGGAAGCCAATAACATGCCAAAGTGGGAGAACATGTCTCCTTCACTTTGGACAAATAAGATGCAAAGGAAATAGACCAAGATCATGCAAGGGAACAGAGAGCTGGGCTGGACTCTGAGCTGCCTTTTCCACGTACATAGACTCATCCTTCCTCACCCATGTTCATCCTTCCTCACCCATGTTCATCCTTCCTCACCCATGTTCATCCTTCCTCACCCATGTTCATCCTTCCTCATCCCAAAGAGGCTTTGTGGAACGAGACAACCGCTCACTTTCCACTTTTCAGTGCAGAAAGTGAATTTGTGTCTGGCCTCAGACACGTGGTGTGTTGGCAGACCACTGCTCACGTGCTCTGGTTTCTGAACCAGACCCTGAATCACGTTACAAACACTGGGGAGATGCTAAAAATAACCTAAAATGGAGGCTGCCACTGCCTGCCTTCAGCAGGCTGGTAAGAGACCAATTTGCTCTGTTTTCACCCAAATATTAAGGAACTTTAATGCAGTTAGAGCAGGGCAGGATTAGAACACGCATGCTCCTTAATATCCTCCTAAATACTGAGCAGGGAGTATTTCTTTGGGATATTTATTTCAGCTCCAGATCTAATCCTGTGGCCAAGCAGCAAGAACAGGAGCAGGTTCAGAGCGATGGGTTTCTTCCCCTTCCCAGGGGAGCAGGGCAGGGAACCTCCCAGCATGTTTTTGTGGTTTAATCCTTTCAAGTGGCTGAAACCCAAAATCACAGCAACCTCAAAGGCAGAGTGCTCCATTCCCCTTGGACAGCACTTCCTGATTCCACGGGTTGGGCAGCTGGAGTTAATAAAGGGCTCCTCTGCTCTGCTCCCTTCTCTGCTTGTTTTTTGGAAGAATTAAATATTTGTGTACTGTGGGGGCAAGGGATCCAGGATCCCAGTTTACCTTCTGTGTTTTCACAGGGTTTATCTTATCTCCTGGTGCTCTGCTTTCCCTGGCCACGCTTCCTCCCATGCTTCCTCCCTGCTGCCTGCCCTGAAGGTTAAAGGTAAATAGGAAGGGATTTCTAGGAAGTGTCACTTTTTTTATTTTTTTGCCCAGGTCTGGATTTCAGTCATGAACTGAAAGCAGCAGCTCAGCCCAGGATGTCTGGGCAGTAAACAAAGTGTGGTGGTATTTGGACGGCAAGGAAAACATGATGGTCTTTAAAAGATGCACAGAATCTCTACAGTCACACAAAAAACCCCAATTTTAAAATGATGGAGCAAATCTAAACCTTTTTTGAAAATTTTAACAAAGTCTCTACCAGTTTTAATTTACTTTTTGCCTGTGTAGCAAGGAGCAAATACCACTGGGAGCCAAATATGAAGCCAGGAATTCAAACAAGTGATGCTGCATATGAAGGCTGTGGGATTTAACTTTCAATCATAAACCTAATAAATATTAGCTATTGCTAACTTTAAATAGAGTATCTAATTAATCTATTAGATAATTATCAAAAAGGTAAAATATATAGCCAAGAGAGAATCCTCTGTGAGGCCTGAGGCTCAAAACTTCAGATGCAGAAGGCAAAATAATCACATGAGAAACTGGAGGCAATGATGTTTGGGAAACTTTAATCCAGTTAAGAGCATCACTTGTAAAGCTGGATGTCTCCTGGGGCTCATTAAGTGCATCCAAAACTTCCTGCTCTCCAGGAACTCACTGCCAAGGTGTTGCAATAACTTCTCCTGGAGCCTGCATGCAGCTCTGCTCTACCAAAAGTTGTCCCAAGAAGGCACATCCCATATCATCCCTTTATTTACTATCTTGGGGAATTCCTCTTTGGCACTCCCTCAGACTATTTTCCTCTATAAATTTAACTTTTTGAGGTCTGTTTGAAGATGTCCTGCTCATTGTAGAGGGGTTGGACTGGCTGACTTTTAAAGATCCCTTCCAACCCCAAGCATTCCTGGAGTGGATTGTTTTAGTTCCTAAAATCAAGCTGCTCTTCAGGAGCTCTCAGTGCTGGGTTCCAAGGGAGAAATCCATGCTGCATCCCACACTTCCCAGAGGATCCACTGGCTTTCCAAGAGCCAAGGATTAATCCCTGCACGTGGAGAGTGCAGAGGTGCTCTCTCCATCCCCTCCTGTTTGCCAGTTCTTGCAGCTTTTTGTGTTCGCATCTGATAAATCCGAGGCAGATTTGCACTGACTCCACTCCAACACACCAGCTGGAACAGGTTGCTTTTTCCTACTCTCAACTTGAAAATAAAAACTCTCAGCCTGCCCTTAATCAGAGCTCAACACTTCAGCTCACACAGGAAAGTGAAATTTGGGGGGTTTTGCATTTTTAGATGCCTTTAGTGAGAGTAAGGCAGGAGGAGAGCAAAGGGAGGGATCATCACCCAGCGCTCAACCTGTAGCTCTTGACCTGCAGCCAAACCCACCCACAGGGAGAACCAAAATCCACACACACTCAGGAACGCTGAATATTTTTGCTCCTTTTCCTCTAAAATGTTTTGAAGTGAACTTTTAGTCCACCAGAAAACAGAGCTGGGAGGTGCAACTTCTATGCATTCAGCATCATAAAGCCTTAATTAGGAAAAACTGATCATCCCCTCATGAAAACTCAACCCCTGCATGGAACTGCCTCGGGGAGAATTTTTCCGTCTCTACTTCTAAATTAATTTTCACTTGAAAAGAGGAGGAATACGTGACTCCTTACCTGATGGTGTGTTCTCCATCGGGACCAGGTCTCCTCCAGCTCTGAGGTGTCTGGGCTGGTCCCTTTTCAGCCCCAGGGAGGCTCAGCCCGGTGGCCCAGCCCGGTGGCCATGCCCCTCTGCAGCCTGACGTCACCGGGCAAACCCTCCCAAAACTTCTGGAGCGATGACCCAGCGTTGAACAACACCTACAACCAGCTGGCCCCGGGCCTGGGGATGTTTACAGCACGCTTTGGAGGATTTAACTCAACCCTTGTAGATGTTCCCAGCAGGCAGCAGAGTTGGGGTGGCCTGGGGTGGGGTGAAGCTTCACGCCCGAGTGGTGGCAAAGTCACTTTGTCCTTGTGCCAGCTGCTCCAGAGGGAAAACTCTGCTGCCTTGTCCCCATCGTGCCCAGAGCCTGACTCAGCAAAGGCTCCTTCCTCTGCTGAGACAAATCCTGCATCCCGGCACCAGCGGGATTTTAGTTCTTCTTTCTCCTTCCCCCGTTGTTTTGAGCAGTTTATTTCCCAATTTCCACTCCTTTTAATTGCTTTTCCAGCAGCTGCCGCACAGCTGGAAGCAGGATGGAGAGTGTTGGGCGTTTAAAAACAAAATATCTTTCCAGTGGATCTGCATTCAGAACAGGGAGGTGAGGAAATCAGACAAGCCAGAGAATCCAAACGAGCTGGAAGGGTGCATGGCCACGGCATAATTCAACGAGTTAAATGAATTTGACTGTCCCGGAACTTCCACAGCTCGAGGATTGTGCATCTGATTTGCAGAGCTGCCTCAAACCACAGGGGCCGGCTGGTTGTTGCTTAACAAAAGGCCAGGGCTCTGCTGCAGCTGCTGATTTACTCATTTTCAAGGCATGAGCTCATTTAGGAGAGGAGCAGAAGTGTTTTCCAGCATCCCTTCGTGTTGGGCAACAGGGGAGCAGTGGGGAAGGCTCCTCGTGACTGCACAAAGCCCATCTGAGGCGCACTTCACCAAAAAATAGCACTGCTCTGACCAAAACCTGTGCCTCAGTGTGGGACCCAGCCCTGCCCTGAATGCACATTATCTACAGAAAAGGCTTTTTCACAGAAAAGTCACACCTGCTCCAAGCACTCCTTGGGGCTGCCCATCCTGCTCCTGGCCCTGTCGTGAAGTGGGACCTCAACCCCTCAGGGCTGAGCAGCAGCTGGAGAGAGCACAGAGCATCTCAAAATATCATTAATTCAATCCCCCGAGCAGATGCTCCACAGGATTTCTGAGACAGGGACTCAGGACCAGACTTTGTATCTGCCATGAGGAGGAGAGGGGCTGGGCAGGGAGCCAGACCCTCCCAGGGGGACGTGCCAAGCAAAGGAAAAAGGAACAGCAAGAGCTCTGGGAAACCCTTATCAAAGGGAAATTCAGCATGTTAAATCAGGGACTTTCTGGACATCTCTTAAAAGAAGCATTATAAGGAAATGAATTAATTTTACAGCTTTAAAAAAAAAAAGAAATGCATGGCACGCTGCCCTTCCACACCACCAGAAACAAACAAGTATGAACTGCTGGGAACTGTCCCCAAGCTCAGATTAAACTTCTTTGGGGTTATTTCCTCTCCACTGAGGAGCTCAGGGAGCACAAACCCCTTTTGTTTTGCTGCACCCTTCGCTGACCCATGAGGCTGGAGGTGACCACCTCCTCCTCCTCCTCCTCAGCAGGGTCTGTCCAGGCACCTGGCCTGTCCTGTGGGACTGCCACAGCAGGCAGTGCCCTCCATCCCTGCAGAGCACATTTCATGTCCCACCTTCAGCCAAACCTCCCCCATTTCCCTGCCCCTCACCCCAGAGCCAGCACCCACCCAGCGAATTCCAGCGAATTCACCTTGGGCACAGCTCCAAGCACAAAAACGAATTGTTCTTGTTGTTTTTTTCTTTACTGTGGTTAATTTTCCAGCGGCTGGAGGCGATTCACCCCTGCAGATGGACAGTGTGCCAGGCCAGGAGCACACAGCTGCCGTGGGGTCAGTGCTGGCCCAAAGCTGGGCTGAACGAATCCGCCCGCAAAACGCGACGCGGCTGCGGGCGGGCGGATCCCGAGCGTCACAACGCAGCAAAATTCCCCCAAATTCGGTTCAAAGGATGTAAATATTGCAGCCTGAGAGCCCTGGCTCTGCCAGGAGCCACGGCCCTCCACGCTCTGCCTGAGCCCAGTCACATGAAACTCAGGTGCACCCCAAAATCAGCCCAGGCTTTGAAAACCGTCCCCGTTTCCAGCACAGCGAAACACCCAGAAAGCCAGAGTGGTAACAACCCAATCCATCTTTATTTTGGAAGTACTTCCTGCTAGGAAAGGAAAATCCTCACCTTTACAAGTACAGCCAAGTGCTGAAAGAAAGGCAAGTGTGTACAATGAACTGCACGTGGTCCAGCAGCAGGAGGAGCATCACAAACGTGTCCCCTTCAGGCCTGACACCTTCTGCTTCTGCTGCCTCCCAGAGCTCTGGATGCTGGCTGTGCAATAAACCTCACTGGCTGAACAGAAACACTCTTAACTAAGGACTTTTCTTGGGAACATGAAACAAAACCAGACACGTTAAACTCTCCAGAGAAAAATACAACCTTGTAACACCACCACGGAGTGAACGCGTTTGCCAAGCTCTGGACACCTCAGCTGCTGACAACAACCCTGCCAGGCAGCTCCAACCATCTCACCTGGGCAAGGGGACCCAAACCAGGTGGATTCACCCCAAATCCCCCCAAATCCAGCTTATCTCTGGGAGCACAGGCTGGGAGTGTGTTGGATGGATGGGATTTGGGACGTCACTGATAACAGCTGAACAAAGGGACTTCAAATCCCAGGAATAAAGCTCTGCTGTTGCCAGGGCATTCCCTGATTTTGTCTGTTTTTTTCCCTATTCTGGCAATTACAGACATTTTAGGACACCTTGAAACACTTCTGACACGAGGACAGTGATGTTTTGGAGAGGAATTTTACCCCATTTTAACATATGATGTCACCAGGCCAAAAAGATCCCACCCAAACAGGGAATTAATTTAACGAGCCAAATTCTTTGTCCTTCTGTAGCTGCACAAAAACCAGTGCCACCATCCACTGGGCTCCTCCAAGATAAACAACAGCACCAAAGTGAGCTAATCTGGCTTCTAATCCAAAGTTTTCACATCTGAAATGTGAGGAAATATGGAAATATCTGAAACAGACAGCACAGAACTATTTTACAGACTATTAACTCCAAGTGAAAGAATAAATTCAAGGCAGACACCAAGGCTGCTCACAGGTCACACTAACTCCCTAAATCCATGTGACAAGAATGTGCTGGATTGGTGGGCAGGTGACACTTGGCTGAAACACCATTGGCAAAAAGAGACCAAAGAAATGTGAGATTTGGGAAAAATGCACTTGACTTGTACACACCTGCATGGGAAAGTGCCAAGAGAATTCTGAGTCCCAAACTGCTCCAAAAAAAGGCAAAAGCTCAGAGCTCCCAGCCAGCAGCAGGGCTGGGGCTAAATAAATAAAACATCTGAATTTGTTTTTTTTTTTTTCTTTTCTGACAGGGAAGTTTCACCCCTGTCAGGCAGCACCGGAGCTGCAGTTTGCTTTAATCCTGTCCTTTTAATCCCTCATTTCCAAGGGTGGTTCCCTGGGGAGGCAAATGGGATATCCAGGGCTTTCTGTAGGGCCTGGGCTCAAATTTTAACTACAAACCCATTTCTATGCAACCTATGGGTACAAAAGGGGAAGTAAAATCCTGCATTAGGAGTTCACATCTCCCTAAATAAGAAACTAACTATAACAAAATCAGATTTTGGCTGAACACATTGATAAACCATTATCAGACATATCACACACATTATTGCCTGATAATTACAAACAGCTGGGACACACAGCTCCAACTTTACCCATTTTTTGAGTTTTCTCAAGAGAAACAAAGGTCTTTTCTAACTTGAAAGTGAAGATATATAAATGATATGACTTATGAAGCCAATGTCTCAATAGAAACACATCTCTGTATCTTTTCATCGCAGAGTAAAATGAACTGGGAGCAATCTTTAATTTCCCCTTATAAAACTAAAAATGTGATGATAGCTTTGTGTAGAAAAAACCAAAAAAATAATATATTTTCAACATACATCTGTTATATCTCAGGCTAAAGGACCACATATTCTACTGTTCTTAGTGCTTCTATGCAAACCAAAGGCACCTTTCTTATGGATGAGGCTGTGAACTGGGACCATTTTATCTGGGGTTTTCCAAAGAGGGGGTGACAAATGGCCAGGCTGGGCCCTGTGTAACTGACTGCAACCACAACAACGAGGGATTGGGAAACACTGGAGCTCGTGAATGCACTGGCAAGGAAAATGCAAACATCTCCAAAGCACTGTGTGTGAGAGCAGCTGGCAGGACACACGTTGTCACACCCAGGGAAAGAATCAGACTGCTCTGAATGGAGACAAGGCAGGAGCACAGCTCTGCAAACCCCGCCACCACACTCGTGGCTTTGTCCTCGGAAGCAGGCAGGGGAAGGAGCACATCCCCTGTGTCCCTCCCTCCCCTGTGCCCCCCAGCAGGCAGGACAAACCCCAGTGGCACCCACACGGCAGCACACAGCTGCCAGCCCGCAGGGGACAGGGCTGGCAGTGCCAACAGTGCCACGTCTGATCTGCAAAGGAACCTTTCCAGGCTGCTGGGACGCCAGGCCGAGCTCGTGGTGGTTCAGGACCCTCCCTGCAGTGGGACAGTGACTCTGCAGTGGTTTCCCCCCTCTCTTCTAAGCAGGTGCATCTTCAAGCAGAAGCAGGGATGGCTCAGGGGGAGGAGGGCAGGGCTGGGTGTGCAGGACGGGCAGCAGTGCCCAGCCACGGGCACGGCCGGAGCCTGCCAACCAGCCCGCGGGGCAGGACGCTCTGGCTCTGCTCAGACAGGACCTTCCTGAAGGAGAGCCCCACCTCCAGCCCAGCAGAGCCAGGGGAGGGCAGGTGGGAGCTCCTGCACCAGGCAGCAGCAGCACCAGGGCGGCCGTGGCAGTGCCCTCGTGCCCAGCACAGCCCGGAGCAGCGAGGGGAGGAGGGAGAGGTGGGCTCAGCCAGAGGAGCAGCGGGGGCTCACCGCTCCTGAGGCGTTATTCCCAAGGCCAGGATGGTGGGACACGCTCAGGGCTTCCACAGCCAGCTGTCCTTGGCCACCCCAGCTCCAGGAGCAGAGAGAGGATCGGCGCTGGCACCCACAGGGCCACGAGGAGCTCAGAAAATCACTCGGTCCTCCTGTGTCCTCTCCCACCACAGGCTGCTGTTCAGGGTGCCAAAGCTGCTGTCCTCCTCCTCCTGCTCTTTGGCCAGCTCCACAAACACCTGGAAGAGATGGAAAAGACCCCATGCTCCTTGTAGGAACTTCCTTGGTCACAACTACAATTCATGCTAAAATCCTCATGAGTATTCGGCGTATTGCGTCATCTCTAGCACATTTTTGGTATTTTGAGGTTTTTCTCCTTACTCCTACCCTCCCACCCCTTTTCTTCAAGAGCACAGTGAAAAGGAAGTTCAACACTGAAGGACATTAATTGTCAGCAATAATTAATCCACAATAAGCAATTACAAGTCTCATCTTCACCCTTCTTCCAGCTACGAACAGCAAATGCCTGTTCTTGGAAGAAATCAGAGCAGCTTTCCCACTAGTGCCACACATTTGCTTTCTTCCAGTCTTTTGCTTTCTTGCAGCTGGCATCTTATTTTTTCCCTTTTGCAAAAAGGGAATTTAGTTTCCCAAAAATGCCCCCACAGGCATCAGCAAAGCAGTCCAGTGGCCTGAGAGCAGAGCTCGGGGGATGAGCTGCCTGCACAGGGCTCATCATCACGGAATCATGGAATGGTTTGGGTTGGAAGGGACCTTAAAGATGATCTCATCCCATCCCTGCTACAGCAGGGACACCTTCCACTGTCCCAGGTGCTCCAAGCCCTGTCCAACCTGGCCTGGGACACTGCCAGGGATGGGGCAGCCACAGCTTCCCTGGGAATTCCATCCCAGCCCCTCCCCACCCTCACAGGGAGGAATTCCTTCCCAATATTCCATCTATCCCTGTCCTCTGACACTTCACCTGGCAGGGTTTACACTCACAGAACAGAATTCAACACACCTGTTCCAGTGTTGCTTGAGAAAAGCTGTAGTCCTCAATGTTGAAGGCGTGTTTTACTGGTGAAAGAATCAGTAAGAGCAGATTTAGGGACACTTTACTTACTCTTGATTTCACCAGAAACGGAGTTTGAGACAACATCAATAAAAGAAAATTAAATTAAATAAATTTGGAACAGAAATGGAGGAGTGACATCACATGGCAGAAGTGTCAATTAAGGGAGACAAAAGGATTTGTGTGTGATGCATGGCAAGTGCTTCATTACCTTCTTCCAGCTTGGAAAAAGAATGTGAAAGCGACTGTACATCTTCTTTAGGAATTTTATACGCCAAGATAGAAGCAAAACTGGAACAAAGAAGCAAAACAAATTTAGCTTCAAGCAAAATCACTCAAAAGAAAAATATTAATACCCCATGGAATGGATTTAAACTCCCTTTCTGAAGGTTACTGCAGGCATTTTGACCGTCACGATCACACAGGAGAAGGGGAATGATGCAGCTCCAGGTGCATCAGCTGAGACCCCCCCGAGACTGTTGTGAGTTCATGCTCTTCCACTCAGATCCAATCACTTCTATTCTGCTTACTCATGGCAGATTTGCCTCCTGCAACTCCCAGAGTCCTGGATTTCAGCTGAGCTGGGAGGTGCCAGCACGTCCTGGCAGTTTGCATCACGCAGCCGTTCCCGCACTGCAGCACGGGCAGCTGCTCTGCCCTGCACATCTGCTGCTGGAGGGAACTCCCCTCCCTCCCTCCCTCCCTGCCACCTCCCCTGTCTGAGGGGGATCACAGTCCCTGGGATCACTCTCCTCTGGATGCCTGCAGTGCCCCGTGTGCAGTCTGCACTCACCAACCCCTCGGGTCCCCGTGGCCCAAGCTCAGAGCTGCTGCTGGGACAGCAGCCAGCCCACCCTCAAAGCGAGAGCCCCAGGGACCTCAGGCATTTCCAGGTAAGGGCAGTGAGTCAGAGACCCGGATTTCAGCCCTTTCCCGGGGGCCCTGACCCAGGAGGAAGCTGTCAGGCAACAGCTATGCAGAAATCCAGTTTTGCTTCCTCTGTGCCAAACATCTGTGTGGGCTCCCGGCCCCCGCCCTGGCAGCCCGGGCTCTGCTGCCTTCCAGAGCCCTTCCTTTTTTTCATTCTTCATTTTTTTAAAAGCTGTGTGTAAATATTTGCATTCCTTCCTCAGTGCCAAGGAGCTGCTGTGAAATCAGAGGGTTTTATTGGCACCAGGATTTTCTGGCTATCTGTCACAGCTCACCTTTCCTGGCGGTTGGCGTTGGGGAAGATGTGCAAAATCTGGCTCTGCAGATACTCCACCTGCTGCACATCTGCTGCTTCCCTTAATTTCATTTCCAAGAAGTATCCTCTGCCAAACTTGCTCTTCAGGTGTTGGACAGTACCTATACACCTAGGAATTACAGACAGAAAACACAGGCTGCACTCGAGAGCAGCCTAACCCCAAACAGATCCTTTCCGCTGGTAAGGATTAATTTCACTCCAGATTTAAGGTACCAAATTTATCTGTATTTTCAGAGAAATATATCCCTGTCTGTGCCCCCTGCCCCAGGAGGGATCTGGTGGTACCTGAGCTGCCCTGACACCAGGATGGCCACACGGTCACAGACAGCATCTGCCTCCTCCATGTAGTGTGTGGTCAGGATTGCTGCTCTCTCCTTGTTTTTAAAGGCTGCTCGGATGGCCCGCCTGCAAAACACAACCCAAACCATCCCTGAACAAAAACATTTGGCAGGGAACAGCAAATGCTGCCTTAGTAGGGAAGGAGGGCTGTGATGGACCCTCTGTTTATGGATTAATGCTACTTCCACAGCAACAATTAACACCTGGATTTCCTAAAGACAGCTCCAGTCTGTATTCCTTGTATTATTTTAAGGACTTCTTTCAACTTCCAAGCCTGTAATTCCCCAGTTGTTCTGGGAGAGGACACAGCTGCACTGCAGCTGGCCACAGGTTGGGCTGATTGTCCCCTTCTTGTGAGACCCCACCTGCAGTCCTGTATCCAGCTCTGGGGCTCCCAACACAGCAGGAGCTGCTGGAGCGAGTCCAGAGGAGGCCATGGAAATGCTTCTGCTATGGAGCCAGGCTGAGTCTGGGGTGTTCAATCCAAAGAGAAGCTCTGGGGAGAGCTCAGAGCCCCTTCCAGGGCCTAAAGGGGCTCCAGGAGAGCTGGAGAGGGACTGGGGACAAGGGATGGAGGGACAGGACACAGGGAATGGCTTCCCTCTGCCGAAGGGCAGGGTTAGTTGGGATATTAAGCAGAAATTATTCTGCTTTAGTGGAAGATATCCCTGCCCACAGCAGGGGGGTGGAACTGGATGATCTTCATGCTCCCTTCCAACCCACCCCACTGTGTTATTCCCTGTCTGTGGCTCTCCTGGTGCCAGCAGGGATAGCTCAGCCCCAGAGCAGGCTGATCCCCTGGGGCCAGCACTCACCACATGTGCTGCTTGGCCTTGGGGTCCATCCCGGTGGAGGGCTCGTCCAGCAGCGTGACCCGTGGGTTGCCCAGCATGCTGAGGGCAAAGCAGAGCTGGGGGGAAGGCAGAGGGGCAGGGTGAGGACAGGGAGGGTGCTGGGGACCCCCAGGGTGGCCCCAGAGCCCCCCATACCTTGCGTTTCAGCCCCATTCCCAACTTCTTTGTCGTCTTCTGCAGGTGGTCCTTTAAATCCAGCACGCTGGCGATGCTGGGGAGGGAAGGAGCAGGTTGGGAGGGGATGGTTTGGCTTCCCCCTCACCAGAGAATGCAGAGCAGCTCCTTTTGAGGAGCTCAGTTACAAATATTTGTGTATCAAGTACAAAAAACAGCAGAGTAAAAAGCAGAGTTGCAGCTTCCATAGAAAACCACCTCTGCTGGAGGAGCCTTGGTGACAACACAGAAACAGCTCCAAGGCCAGGACTGCCCATCCTTGCAGCTTCTACAGAGGTCACTGTTAGTACTTCATAACCTTATAAATAACTTTAAAAAACCACATATCAAAACTAAAAACCCCAACTGAATGTTGTGTGGATGAACCTTCATCTCCTCACCAACAAATTCACAGTTGCAGAATTTCAACGAAGCTTAAAGCCCAACTTAAATGGAAACATAAATTGCATTAGGAAAGGGGAGAAGTGAAGAAAAAAAAACACAAAAAAACACCCCAAAACCCCTAAAGCAATAAGCCTAAAGATAAAAAAAGCCAAGGCAACTTCAGTTAAACCACAAAGATTTCTGTAATGAATTACCCACCGCTTGATGACTTCTTTAACATCAGACTGGCTCATGCCTTTGATAGCACCATAAATCTCAAAGTGCTCCTGCAAGGTGATGTCTGGCCAGAGAGGATTTGTTTGAGGACAGTACCCCACGAATTTCACAGAGTCATCCTCACTGCTCAGCCCCAGGGACTCTCCTCCCATCAGAACCTGCAAGGAACATGCCCAGATCTTAATCCAGAATATTACACATTTCCAAACTCTTTTGGCATGGTTTTAGCAAAATGCCCTCAGGTGTGCTTGCAATAATAACAGTAAAATTGAAATATGGGTTGATTCTTTGTGTAAGTGTAGCATGGAACATACCTGCCCACTGGTTGGCTCGATCTCCCCAACAAGCATGTTAATTAATGTGCTTTTCCCAGCTCCATTGGGTCCCAACAAACCCAGGATTTCTCCTAAAGAAGGACAACACAAACATGGCCCACGAGACCAGACAAATGGTTCCAAGAGTTGTTTTTATAAACAAAAAAGCTCAACAGCAAGCTACTGAACTCCAACCTTTCTTCACGCAGAGTGAAACATGTTTGGTTGCCACTTTCTTTATCTTTCTCCCCAGAAGAAACTCCTTCCTTTCATCAAACTCTTTGTGCAGGCTGCTGACCAGGATTGCTGGCATCTGGCAGAGGAGAGGGAGGTGGCTGCAGATCCCAGCAGCTCTGGGCAGCCTCCAGACGAGGGGGTTTGGGCTTTACCTCCTCACTCCTGGGGCTGCTCAGGATCTCTCTGACCCGCAGCCTCTCTGCCTTCACATCCTCGTCCTCGTTCTCCTCGGGAGGGACATCTGGGAACTTCCAGGGCTTGGCTTTGCTGAAACATTTCCTAAAAGGGAGCAAACCAGCACGAGGCCTCTGCTCAGCTCTCACTGAGCTCAGGGTGCTCAAAGCCTCTTGCAGATTCCTGCAGCTCCTCCCAGAGCTCAGGGTCTGCCACTGTGTCACCTCCCTGCTGAGCTCTCTGTGGGGGTACAGAACCCCTGGCCATGCAGTGGGAATGGCAATTCCCTGTTTTCACAAAGGGAACACCTTATAAAATCCCCGATTTTGCAGTGATGTAACTTGAAAGGAAACAAACCCCTCATTCCAGTGACAATTTCAGGTGGGATAGAATGAGAGGTATTTCATTTCTTCCACTGCTCACCCCAGTTTAACCACCAGCAGCACCTTCAAAACCAGTTTCCTTGGACAATGTCTTGGAAAACAACCATTCAAGAGACACACCTGAAGAAGGGATCTTCTCTCACTGTCCTCCCTCCGTTCTTCAGCTCGAAGCAGCGCAGCAGGAACAGCCACACCACACACTGCAGGTAGGGCTGGGGCAGACAAAAACCACCCTGGTCACCAGCCAGCCTGGGGACACCCCACCAGAGTGATAAAGGACAAGAAACTCCAGCTCTGCACAACCACACAAGTGTTGGTGTTGCCAAAAATATTAAATATATCATTAAACGCTGCTGGGCAGGTCTGAGGATGCACAACCAAAGTGGGTTTAGATTTAGAAGTAATTATGTGGGGTTTTTGTGCAGAGAAGGGACTGTCCCCGCTCTGGAGCTCTTGCTCCATCAGCAGGGATTCCCAGAATAATCAGAATTAATAGTGGCAGTGGTAATCAGGCCACAGGGGCAGCAGATGTGGAGCTGGTGGGCACAGCAGCTTTCCTGACTCTGCTTGTGCTGCAGCCTCAGCATCAGAGCAAATCTTTGCTGATAAAGGTGATGGACATGAGGGGACCCCAGCAGGAACCACAACTCCCTCCAGCAAACTGGGAATTTTTCCTGTTTATAAATGAGAGAATGCCAAGCCATGCTCACAGCCAGCACTGCCACCAGCAGCCGGTCCCAGGGGTCGTGGTGTCCCCCACTCTCACTCTTGCCTTTCCAAGAGACCTGGGAATTCATGGAAAAACATGGTCAGGTAAATAATCACCCACCCCTGACTCCATTTTCTACACTGTGCTTTCCTCTCAGTCATTCAGGCTGTGGTGCTCAAGCATTTCCTGAGCTCTCAAAAAAGAAAAAAAACCAAACAACTCCATCCTGACCCTGGGGCTGCTCCTGCTTTCAAGCCCCCCATTCCCAACGAGCCCCCATCCCACCACGGGGTTTGCTCACTGAGGAACACACACCTGCTTTTCCTTGGAATATCACAGAACTCTGGAATGGTTTGGGTTGGGAGAGGCCCTCAAAGCCCAGCTCATTCCATCCCCTGCTGCTCCCAGCTCTGTCCAGCCTGGCCTTGGGCACTGCCAGGGATCCAGGGGCAGCCCCAGCTGCTCTGGGCACCCTGTGCCAGGGCCTGCCCACTCTCACAGCCAGGAATTCCTGCCCAAAATCCAATCCAGCCCTTCTCTCTGACAGCCTGGAGCCATTCCCCCTTGTCCTGTCACTACACCCCTTGTTAAAAATCCCTCTCCATCTTTCTTCTAGGCTCCCTCCACTTAGAGAAAGGAAATTTCATGGAAAACTTGCTGCTTCCCCCATTTTAAAACCAAACCACTTTGCTTAATAGGAAAAAGGTGATTTTTCCCCTGAGCAGCTGTTATTCTTCACATGTTAAGTGGCTACAGAGGACACACTACAGACACCCACCCAGCCCCAGGCATCTCCCAGGGCTCTGGAAATGATCCCTGGAGTTTCCTTACCTTTATAAAACAAATCAGGCAGCCAATAAGGGGATAAATGGGAATGACGATGGAGAAGACATAATGCAGGATGGTGGTTACCAGGTAATGGTCCAGGAAAAAGGACACTTCAGTGACAACTGTGCAGAGCAAGGCTGTCTGTACAAAAAAAAAAGGGAAAAAAATCCATTTTCATCCACTTCAGACTCTCAAAGCCTAAGTGAATTAATTTAAAGCACTTTTTCTTAAAGCTTTTGTCACTCAGGGTATGGCAGTGAGTGAGACATTGGTAAAAGTTTCCCATTTCCTGTGCATTAGGGACACACAGTTCAACAAAATAACTGAGATTTTTTGCTGTGCCTTTGGAGATCACAGTCTTCCCACTTATCCCAGCTCCAGGCCAAGACACTCACCACTGAAAATATAAATGACCAAAATTCCTTCGTGTTCTGGACTTTTTTGAAGGTGAAGGAGACCACGTAGGTGAAGAGCACCACTGAGGGCACGTAACCAATCAGGCAAAAAATCTGCAGAGACAGGAAAGGTTTCTCAGGAAATGTGCAGCAGGATTTTTTTTTTTTTT